>PVIJ01003780.1:0-128715 GCA_004024925.1 Scalopus aquaticus | reverse complement strand
TGCCTTCAGATTTCAAACAATGGCTACATAAGAGCTGATTAAGAATTTGAGTTTCGTTTATAATGAAGTGTTCAACATTGCCCATATGAACAAACCCAAGAGATCAGGAAAAGGCAAGACTCACTTAGATTCCCAGACAAACAATGGATTCTAGATGATATTCTAGAAGCTGCTCACTTGTCTAATCAGAATAAGATTTTTGGTACCAAGTCTGAATGAACCACAATTTATCTATTTCCAGCTTAAGTACAACACTTTAGAAATGCAGTGAGTTCCCAGCGCTATCAAATGGCAAGAGGTGGCTCCTTTAAGCTTACCCCCCGTTTTATGTTCCTGGAAAGATCAGAGGTTGATCAGAGGTTTGTTTAACTGGTGCCTTCGTCAGGGCCGTGAACACCCCACACTGAGGCCTCCCAGAGCTCGACAACCTGATCAAGTGAGTCTGAGTGTTTTTCTTTTGTCCCTAAGGACAGGCCCTGCTTCGGGGCATATTCTCACTGTGACTCTGAGGAGGCAAGTAAATAAACTGCATGGCTAAAAATAGAGCCATAAACAGATGCAAATATATGCTGATTTGCAAAATTTATTCCACCAATGTCTCATGTCAAAAGAAGTGCAGAATGCCCAGAGACTCCCTCCTGGTGCCCAGCAGTGAGCCCACAGAGGTGGCTCCTTGTGCAATGTGCTAACATTGTCCTTCAGCCAAGGGTGGAAGCATGTGAAAGGGGAATTAAAAAAAAGAGAATATGTGAGCCTCCTGAAAGTTCAACACCCATTTGGGGCAAGGGTTCAATGGGTCCTTATGTGATCTAATTGTGCAAATCCCGTTTCCATTTTCAAAGTGGCATGTGTTCTGCTTTCAAAAGCTGGAAATAGGACCTGAGTTCTCATTTTCCTAGGCCTGGGCTTTGCATGAAAACTGACGCAGGTTGTTCTGGGTTCCTGCAGTCCTGCTCTCCAGCAACGCCAGAGCGCAGAGTGGCCTGGACTTCACCGGGGCTGACAGTGTGCCTGGGGTGCCCCTTCCCTGCCCATCACAGGTGGCAGGCAGGGCCACCACTGGATCCACAGAAAGGGTTCATAGTTACAGGCAAAACCAGCGTGGACTGAGCTAGTCAGAAAGGCGGGCCTTCCCACGAGCCATTCGGGGCATCTGGATACATGTGACGCTAACCTCCGGCCCAGCAATTTTTGGCTGAGATTTTAACCCCAGAAATCCTGTGACCCTATGGCACTCTGGAGGGGTGCGTGTCGTGAACATAGGCTTATAACAGTGTACAGAACATTCAAAGAAGTTACGGGACTTAGACTTGTCTTCAAACTTGTGTTACCTAGAGATGGGCAAACAGCTAGGAAAGGGAGAAAACAAGGAAGGAGAGCAAGACACTGGCTAAAGCTTCATTCTGCATTTCATTCCTGCATTCTGCAGGAAGAAGCATGACTGGCAGGGCCACCAACTCCTGGCTACACATGAAAACAGGAGAAAAGCCCCACCACAGGGCACTGGGTGCTGTGCTGTGCGACCCGGACTGGGCTACCTACCCAGTGACGGACGTGTCCACTTCGTGCATCAGTGGCACCATCAGTGTGAGCGTGTTGTCATGCAGGGACTCGGCGCGCTCCACGTTGCCACTGAGCCGGGAAGAGAGGATGGAACACAGGTCAGCACCTGCAACTTAGCAGGCTTCTCTGCTCAGTAGCACAGTTCATCCCTATGACCTCATCCCTACGACCTCATCCCTATGACCTCATCCTTACGACCTCTAGGGCTGACTGAGTGTGGCCTTGGCCCCAGGCCCTTGCTCCCCATGCTGAGTCACTGCGGGAACCCTACTGTCTTCATTGTGTTTCCCTCTTGAAGATGGGAGAACAAGTGTGTGTTGGGGAGGTCATCCCGGGAAATGCAGCAGAAGGAGATGGGGAAAGGAAGGCAGGCAACAAAGGCATGTGACCCAGGAGGTTAGGCTGTGCCATCTGGGCTGGTTCTGGGGGTTGGGAGACTCTGGGAGGACATGTGGAGCATGCGCCAAGGCCTGGGAATTAGGCCTTTGTCCACTTGTAAGAGGGTGGTCCTCAGGAGAGGGGAGTGTCCCAGGACCACACCCCCACCTCAAGCCAGAGAGATCCAAGACACCTAGGACTATGAATCCCATAATGCCATCATCACCGAAGGAAGGATGCTGAGGACTGAGGGTGGAGTTAAGAAAAGGTGTTTTGGTAGTTTAACCAGACATGTGTGCTTTGGGCTCTCTTGCTCTTGGCCGTTCACCGGGTTTTGGTGTGCCATTGGGATTCTAGCTCAGCAGAACTGGTAGGATGCATTCACCAATTTATTCTTTATTTTTCTCGAGTTGTCTTTTTATTTCACCTCCGTTTGTAAATAAACCCTTTATTAATCTTATTGTGTGTGCCTGCAACTGAATCTTATTATAAGTCCCTTTTAAGTGCATGGGTGAGGACCCACAGTCAGGCACCCCATTTTATACTAGGGTGCCCTGTAACACACTGTCCTGAGACCTGCTGCTGCTAATGGGGGGCAGAGGGTATGAGTTCCCTGGCACCTGCCCTAAGCACACAGGTAAGTGGACTCTGGCCAGAAAAAGCCTCAAGCAGAGCAGCAGGTGCAGGGAGCTGTCCAGTGGGGAGTGGGTAAGGCAACGACTGAGCGTTTATTGGTGGGCCTGCGCTACTTGTACAAATGCTTATTCTATCAGTAAAGTTAGGGCACTGCAGCGAGGGAAGGGTTTGCTGGATCTCAGTTGCCACTTCCCACCTGGGGGCCTCACCTGTCATCCATAGACAACCAAGCCTAGGGGAGAGGCCCTGACCAAGCCTGTCACAATAAATCTTCTGGAAACACCCCCCACACTGGCTGGGGTATGTCCATATACAGGCATCCCCTTTGGGGTGAGAAAATACAGGATGGGGATTCCCTTTTCTTTATTGAGGTAACTCTGGTTTTCAGGGGCACAGGGTCACACCTTCTTAGATGCACATCACCACACCTCCCCTTCCACTGTGGTCCACTCAGTCCCCAGAGTCCACTGTGACAGAACAGGGGTTTGGAAGGGCGGATGCAGGGGGCTGGTGCTGCGGAGTGGCGGCTGCGTGGTGGGCACATTTCTCAGCACCACCTCACCAAGACCTCTGAGTAACCCCAAAGGGAGGGGATTACCCACAGATGGCAGCTAAGGAGCAGCTCAGGTAACTTGCTCCAACAACCCATCAAAATCCCGACAGCGCTGAGAGTGCACCAACCCAGTCAGCGCCACTCTGGCTGCAAGGCTTTTCCACTTGTGATGCTAGATTTTGGGGTAGGGGGAGTTGGGAGGAGAAAAGAGAAGACCTCTTATCCCTTTACTATTTTATTAAATTTCAAATATGAATTGTGATGATTATTTCAGGGAAGCAGCTGCTTTGGGACAATTCATAGCTATTGGGTGCGTGTTGCTGAGCTTGGCACTTCCAGTTGGCTCTAGACACTGAGTGCGTGTGGTATTCCAGGGGAAAACCAAGTTCAATCTCGGGGGGTGAGATGTAAGCAACCCCCAGACCTGCTGACATGTGTGAAGGGCTCATCCTGCCCACTCCCCACAATACCGTTCTCCAGTATGTGCAGGGTTCCTGCCTGCTCCGTGCCGCCCCCCCACCCCCAACTGCCTTCCTCTCCCACCAGCCAGTGCTGAATGGCAATATTACTTCAATAACACTAAGGTCCCCTCACCTCTCTCCTATTGTTCTGAAACAATGGTGCTCTGTGACTCTGACCCCTGACTCTTCATCTGACTTCCGCACTTGGGGCTGACATCCATTACTCAGAGGCCACCGTCTGCAGAAGCAGCAGAATCAGGTGCCCCCTGGGGCCTAGCTTCCTTGCCCTTCCTCTCCCTGGGGGCCATGAAAGCCAGAGTCCCAGCAATGGGAGGACCAGCGGCGACTCCCCCATGGACAGAAGGGCCAGGCTGCAGCCTCTTCCCCTCCCCAGCATCCTGCCAGGTCTGAGTAATCTATTCCCGAGGGCAGGGCCACCTCTTGCCCTTGCCATTTGTCCAGCCACCTGTGGCCGCTGGCAGCTCAGGCCCAACAGTCTCGTCTGTCATCAGGTGACTGCTCAGACTGAGCTAGGTTGAAAAGTTGAGATAAAGAGACCAAACATCAAAGGGCTTCCAGTCGCTCTGCCAGCGCGTGACTCAGGAAGCTTTCCCGTGATGGCTGCTGAGAGGAGAGCACTTGAGAAGCTGTTTAGTTTCAACTTTACGTCCTCCAAAATCCACAAGTAGGCAGGAGATCTTCAAAGGGTGGTGACAGGGAAGAAAGTAATGATTGATATTTAACTGTGGCTTTCAAGATAAGGAGCTTTAAGGATTTTTCCGTCTGAGCAGGGAGTCAAGTGCTGCGGTGCCCTCGGGACTATAGGGCCAGACCGTCACCAAAGTCTGGGAAGAAGTAAGTGCCTGAAATAATCTGCAGTGCGCCTACTAGATAATATAGCTTCCTATCACGTGGGATTCAAAGAACTGGAAGATCCTGATAATTATTTGTGCTACCAATACTATGTGGCCCCTGGTGCTATGTAATATCGATGTACATAGGGAGATGTTCTTACATTTGATAAGTTATGGCATTTTCCTATGTACAGATATGCACAGGCGTGCACACACACACGCACTTACAGATCTTATGTGTCTACACAGCACGCAGCACTGTACCTGGTAAACAGAAGATGCTCAATGGATATTTACTGAGTGGAAATGTGCCCAGTGTAGAGTAAGGGGCTACAGGTAGTGGTTCTCAGCCCTGACTGCTCATTAGAATCACTTGATGAGTCTTTTTAAAAATCCCAGTGCCCCAACTGCACTCCAAACCAATTAGGTAAGAGTCTTTGCAGGGTGGACCAGGCATCTGTAGTTTTTAAAGCTCTCCCAGGTGATTCTGAGGGGCCTCCTGGGCCAGAGTACCACTGGTCTGAGGACATGTGATTTTACCAGATGAAGCTTTCACCACTGGGCACCCCTCTTTGACACCTCTCAGCCCTGAGGAGGCTGGGAGGCAGGTGGAGTTTCCTTTTACTTGACAAGGGAAGTCTCTCACATGTCATATCTCCTGCCCAGATGTTCCTTCTTAGGAACATCAGCTGCCACAGATGTTGAGGGACCCAAAGAGCACATCAATGGGGCTGCCCAATCCTGGAGAGTTTTCTGTAGATGACAGAAGAGGCAGGAGATGGGAATGAAGGGGGCATCTGTCCCATGTTGTGGGGACAAGCTGTTAGATTATGTCCTTCCTTTTTCAAAAATTTTCAGAGGCTCCCCACTTGCCCTTGGAAAATAGTTTAGATCTCCAAGGCTACAGGGGTCCTTCGTGACCCAACTGCTGCCTCTGTCACCGAGTAACCACTCCTTCCTCTGCAGCATCCTTGGGATTAGCAGTCGTGGCCAGGGCATGGGCTTCCTGGTCCCATTAATGATTTTATCTTAAAAAGAAGACTCAATCCTCTTACCTTTGAGCAGTAATGATGAAGCTGAGAATTCCCTCTTCCCCAGACAGGTGGCTTGTATCAAAGATCACACTGAATGCATACTAGGGCGAGAAAGTGATGTGTGTCATTAGCAGCATCCAAACTCAGAGCTCACGCCGATCCCCGCGCTTTGTGACCTCTGGAGGCGCATTTGCACGGCGACTTCTGTTTTTCTGACGTGTATCTTTTAATAGTCAGGCTAGAGATAAGGCTTGAATAATAAATGCTTGTCTCTTAAACCAGGACTTGGTAAATTTCACTGTCATTTTGCCAAATTTGGTACCTCTGCCCATTACATCACCTGTGCTGTTAAAACTTCACATTTTTATTGCCTCACTCTCTTTATTTACAGCATATTTTAAAAAGAAAATTTATCTCATTATCACATAAATGAAAATTTATCTCATTATCACTGATGAGCGTCCCGGGCCATTTACAATCACCAGAAGGTTATTACAGAAACAAACACAATGGAAACAATGCAATGTTGCCTTCTGTTACCCGCTGAAGGCTCTGAGCCAGAGGCCTACTCTATTTTGGTAATAGGGAGATTAACAAGTGGTAGGGAGGTGTTAAAAATATGCAGCTCCATCAGAGACTTTTCCCACATGTGGTTGGGACTGAGAGGGTGTTGAAAAGGCAATAACGTTCTTATTCCTAGAGCCAGTGTTGAGCACTGTCCATTATCACCTAAAAGAATCTCACGAGCTACCTATAATCCTCCCAGGTATAGGTGAACACCCTGTGATTTGGGGATCACTACCCTAAGCAGATGTTTTTGATGATATACAGGTTAGTATGTGTGGGGAATGTGGGTGGAATCCTTAGGGAGGGGTTATAGACTAGGCTTACCACAAACACATGATGTTGGCCAAGACAACTGATGTCTTTGCATTTCAAAAAAAAAAAGGGTTTGGACAAAAAAATTCTTAAATTGAACAAAACTGAGTCTAGGGCTTTTTTTGGGGGGAGCCTATGACATATTTAACATATAAAATTTGGGTTCCTTTATGACTAATTCTAGGCAATATCTAACTTCATAGCACTGGATTCTACTGCACTGAGTGCTACCGGACGTGACGGACATAGGACCATGAACTGCAGTCGACACTGGACATCCCTTTTGAGACAGAAATGTCTGTGGTGGCACAACTTAGCTTACAGGAAGGTGGGGCATGAGGACAGGAAGCAAAGCTAGATGCCAAAGGAAGGGAAAGTCAAGGGTCTTGTCCCAGCAGAGTCAGGACTGGCAGAAGACCTGGATTAAGCACACTAGGATCACGGTGAGGTGAGAAGTAAAAGTTTGGGTGAGAAGCCAAAATCAGAGGCAGAGGCCCAGGAGAAGAGCAGGTCAGAAGCTGGCAGGCTGGTCACCAGGGACGCAAACACACAGACAACCAGAGTGAGCCCACAGTTAGCCATGGGGCTCGGCAGGTGGTCTGGGGCCTGAGGACCCGCAAGGGTATGTGGGACGGGGGATGGCCAGGCAAGCTGGGCTGCCTGTGGAAGGTGCCCCTAACCCTGCAGGGCCACTTCTTAGATTTTTTTCAGGGAATGACCCCAGAGAACCCCCACCTAGAGGCTTAATCTTGTAGTGGATCTTAACATCTGTATGTGGGAGGAAGGCACAGGTTTATCAGGTTGGAAAAAAACCCCAATATTCCATGTATTTATCATTTTGTTGGCTGTGATTATTTTGAGAGTTAATGCATTTCAACAAAATTTAATGCCCCAGAATTCAACATTGCTTTGTTTGCATTGTAGGTATTTTTCTGACTACCTTTTCCTTATGGCAAGTGATCCTAGGTTCCTATTTGCTATAGGGATATAAATTTTCCTTTGAAAATAAGCTTTAGACTAAAACTAGCAAGATGCACTTAGGTTTGATTTGGGTGTGGGCTGGATTTTATAATGAAATGGCAAACCGTCAAAGTTTTTCGGTTCAGTCCATTTTCTGGTGTTCAAAAGATTTCAAAGAGATTTGCACATGGAAGTACCATGTATGTTACTACAGGTAATGATGTCCAAGGTGCAGGGCCTTCGTACTTCCTCCTCACCTTGCCTAGAGTTTAATGGGACGTGGCTAGGATTCTGCCAGCTACATATGAGACAGTCCCCTCTCCAGGTTTCCCTTCTTTTGTTCTTTTGGATGAATGTGAACAGATGAGGAACAGAGCCAGGAAAAGGCTGACAAATCCCAGATGTAAGAGCCACCATCGTTTGGAGCAGGGACATTCATTGATAGATTGAAGGAATTTGCTAAGAAACAAGCATATTTTCTTTCTCTCCAAAACATTCTCACAATTGGCTTATAAAACAGCTACAATGTATTGGGCCCAGAAAGCCTTAGAGATTAAAATGAATCAAGTCTATGACAAAGGCAGGAGAGATGGATTAAACTTTGGGTTTTTTTTCAGAGGGAGAGAAGGGAAGGTAGACCAGGAAATACGAAATTTCCTTCAAATCACAGCAGGGAAAACAGTTTCTATTTCAAAAGGCAGATCTGGTCTTTTAGATTCTAGTCTTATCTCCCCAAATTACATCTCGTTCATATCTTTGCCTCTCCTCACAATGATGGGACACACCAGGATTCTTCAGGAATGTGTGAATATACATCACATGATTGCTTGAGCTCAGAAAATCTGGCCCCTTATAAATGCCAACATGATTGTAATTTATTCTACTTTGAAAGAACAAATGAGGTGCAACACAGTTCCGCCTTGAGATTGAAGCGATCACTTAGGGAAATCACAAGTGAGTAGGGGAGTGCCAGCATCAGGACTGTAGGCTGCTGGTCCAGCCCACTCCCCCAGGCTGTCCCAGGGACACAGCAGCACGGACTGGCCCAGTAAAGGACACTTTAAGAAGGTCGACCAGATGCTCTTTGCCAAAGTGCAAAGCCATGTGTCTCACCTCTTGGGTCGGTCGTGGGGATCACTGCCTGTCCAGAGCACACTTGTGGGGTGCTGTGGACAGGAGCGTGGTGGTACCCTGTAAGGTCGTGCTGCCATCCACGAGGAGGCAGGGATGTGGGAGGAAACCCTGGGGATGGCAGCTGGTGGAGTGAGGGGTAGATGGGAAGGGTGGGGGCCTGGTGCCAAGGAACTGCCCCCTCTCTGCCCCTTACCTTTGACTTCGACCTCATGAAAGGAAATCCCACACTGCACTTGAGGAAGTCCAATTCCAGCAGTTCACAGGAAATGCCCATTTCCTCCTGAAAGAGAAAAAGCACGAACAGATGGGCTGGCTGCACAAAGACAGATGTGTGGACGTGGACTCGGGGAGGCAAACAGACGCTTCAGCAGACACAGTCCCTCTGTGGGCAGTGCTTGGACAACAGCCATGCTGGCTGGGGGAGATCTGAGCCTTTGACCAGGCCAAGCCTCTAACCTCCTCCACTTGCCCACGATTCCTGGGGGTGGAAAGGACAAAGCCACTCTCCACTTTTGACTAACCCTTCACCTATGAACCCGGTGTGTCCTGAGCTGGTCCACGTGTGAAGTGGGTGCCTCCTAAGACCTGGATGAAAGCAACCAACTCATCTTTTTAGTCCTTTTCTAACTAACACACACCCGAATCCTGCGTTTCAAGATGTTGCTAGTTTAGGGGGAAAAAACGAAGGACATCACACCAAGGGGAGCCCAGGGGCTCTTCTGCAGCCTGAAGAGGTGAGGGCAGAGCTGCTCCCCTGCACATCTCCCCAGGATGCGGCTGGTAGGCGGGGCAAGAGCAAGGGCAAGGAGAGGCCTCCCAGTGCAGCTGGCTCTGATGGGCTCTACCTGCAGTGGCCTGGGGGAAGGAGGAGGGGGCCGCTGGCAGCTGCTGTCTTTCCACCCAGACACATGGTTTACACGAAGGTCAAAGGAAAGCCAGGAGGAACTTGAGCACCCCAGGGCCTCTCTAAGTCACTGAAGCCAGATGAAGACTTTCAAGGGGAGACAGCATGTCTGCAGATTTGGGTGATGACAGAACAGTATAGAACTAGCACTGGCTGAACATCTAGATGCAGAGAGGCTGAATGAAGTTCAAAGAGGTCATATGGCTTCCCTAAGGGTATTCTTGGCTGACTCTAAAATCTGTCTCTTTCCCCACTCCATGGCCCTGTATTTCCAGAGGGAATTAACACAGCCAAAAGGAACCAAGTCGTATGGACTCCAGATCTGAACAGCCACCCAGGCTACCGGTTCTAAGTTCCCAAGACTCACCACACTTCAACTCAGACCAACATTGCCAGTCCTCTAGACAGAATGGGTTGAATATATATATATATATATATGTTTTTTGTGCATCCAAACAGGAAAATAATGTGACCATTGATCACAATATACTTATTTAGCTATAAATTATAAACAGACACTACTATACAATCTGTTATGAACCTTATAAAAAACACAAAAAGTAGAAATGGCAAAAGATAAATCACTCATTTATGGGGTTAGAAATCAAGTTAGGAATTGGGGAGGAAATAAGCGGAAGGGGGTTCTTGTGGTACTGGGGATATTATCAGGTATGATCCTACAAAACTCATTGAGCTGGACACAATAATTTGTATGGTTTCTGTCTCTTTGTTAAATATCAATCAAATTTTACTTAGAGGGCCTCCCTGGTGGCGCAACGGGTTAAGCGCAGCGCTGTGGAAGTGTAGGCAGCCGCTGCACGAGTCGATGCCCAGCTGGGGAGATTCTCACATGGCACAGCAGACCTCTCCTGCCTCACCCGCTGCTCCCCTCAGCAGTGTATTTCAGTAGATCTGCCTGTTCTTCTCCCCACTCTGTCTCTGGTGAATCCTCTCACCCCCCACACCTCTGACCTGCACCCCTGTTCTTGTTTGCATAAATAAATAAATCTTTAAAATGTTTACTTAGAAAATAGCAACAGAGCAGAGCAAACTACCTCCTCCACCATCACCACTAGGAAACAAAAGACAGGAGATCTACAAATATGAAAGGAAATTCTAGTTCATTTTTTCAGCAGCAAATCTTGGAGATAACTGATCTGAATGACTGTAAATTTTCTAGATTCTCCCGACCTTAGCCAGAGTTCCTCACATGGACTCAGGACCACCTGTGTTAGACTCAGTTGGGAAGCTGAGGGCCTGTCCTTGGAACCGAGGGGGCATGCCACAGCAATTTCAATATGGAAAACCAGAGAATAATTTCTCAAATGCTATCTCAAGACCTGCAAGTCTGAGACAGGTCCTCATGTTCACTTTGAGGGGCTTTTGTCACCATCCTCATAATCCTTCCCCACTACTGGCCTGAGTAGAAGCTTCTCTGAATTCCAGCTAATCGGCTTGTGGGCATCAGAGACAATGAAGCCAAGTCTAGGGTAACTTTAGCTCTCAGTTTCCCTGGCACAATCCTGGTTCACACCTGTATCCTGGTGTAAATACTCTCATGCAAGTGAACACACACATATACGTTCACACACACACACACACACCCTGATTACTCAACCCAGTTCCAAACTCCCTTTGGAAAGTTTAGTCTCTCCCTGGAAATCCACTTCAAGCCAGGAGAGAGGTTTTTCTTTCTAAATCAAAGGTCTATCTGTTCTTGAAATAAAGATTTATTGCTCCAAAGACTTCTTCAGTTTTTACATGGGTGTGAAGGAATGACAGTGGCTTCAAAAACTTTCTCTGCAACTTTGGGGACACTTAGTTTACTTAGTTTTAGATTTCAACTGTTGCTGATTATTCAAGAGCCGGTGAATTACCTTATTGTTTCCTTATGCTAGGAAACAACACTTTAACCAGCATTCATTGCATTATTCCAAGTCTCTTTTCTACTCCATTCAGTCAAATAAAAACTCCCAAACTCCAGTTGGGTCTCAGTAGGGATAAACAAAAAGATTGAAAAGCGAGACATCTCCAGGAGGGAGAGGCTAAGCGTGGGGCTTATGACTCATCTGCTCCTCGAATGGACCCAGGTCGGGTGTCACGGCTCACCCCGGCTGCTGCCAGCATGGACACAGGCCCCCCTGTGTCTACTGAAGCTGCCTTGACCAAGAGGCCTTCACTCTACACCCAGCTCTCCCTCCACAGCTGCGAGTTAAAGAGGCTCTGAATGTGGACTTTGGCAAACACGGTGACTCCCTGTGTGAGAGGTGTGGGTGCTCCACTCAGCATCCCCTTACTAGATGGGCTCAACAGCCCCAAGCTGAAGGGACCCCCTTTGCTGGGAGGTAATGATGATTTTTCCTTCCATAATTTCAAGCCTGTGACTGATGTGGGTTCCAAAGGAAGCCCCTTTGCCTCAAGGACCAGCTTTCCTGCAGCCCACCTCTGGAGTCCCTGGGACTGGGCCAAGCCAACTCCCGCTGGAAGCACAGCGCCCCAAACCCTCCCCTTCCTTCCCTGCCCAATTCTGCTCTCTTCACTCCTCTTTCCCAAGAGCATTTCCCCAACAACCTCCTACACAAGAAATCCCATCTCAAGTCCTGCCTTTTGGAGAACTTGAGTTCAGACAACACCCTGAACAGAGAAGGCTCCCGGCACTGAGCACCACTGGGAAGTGCTGGGCCGTTGCTCTCAGGTGGGGCGAGGCAAAGAGAAGGGACGGGAGCATTTAAAGCTAATACCTGGGAGAAGAAACTATCCAAGTGCAGGCTATAAAATCTGCACAGCTCCCTCATCAGGGGAGCACTTCACTCAAAATAGCACGGACACTCCCTTTGTTCTGCTTTCAGATCACGTCCAGGGCAGGGCTGGAAGCAACAACATCCTCACGTAACCTTGCAGAGAGTTAGGCAGCGCCTTGGTAGCCAGGTAGGCACAGAAAGACACAGTGAGGCTAGAAAAGTGAATTCTGGGGAGATGTGGCTAAACTCAGCTGTCCCCCCTCACCCCGCTTTGGGAGAGTGTTTTGGTGGAGGGTTACTTCTGCCAGGCATGTGGCACCTTCAGGAGGTAGATGGGAAAGATTTCAGGATCCAGACTTCTCCCTGGCTCTGATTCCCTGTCCCCATTCTTGCTTACAGTGATTTAACCTTGTAAAACTTAACCTCAGCACCACTGCAACGCTGAGGATTACTAGCACTTAGCTGACTAAACGGAGACCAGTGAACAAAACTGTCCATCCTTTGTCCCTGATGGCCAGACAGTGTAGACATATGAGGAACCAACTCACATGCAGCATAAATCCACTGCTGAGTGGGACTAAGGTCTCACTGGAAAAGATGCAGGTTTTCAATGACTCAGGGAAAGTGATGTTGAAAAGCTGCTCAAATCACTGACTGATAAATCTGGATTTGGCCCAGTTAGCTCAGTTAACTGTTTGAAGAAGTAAAAGTTATCCCTGGGTGATAATATTTTAGGATGCTTCAGAAGACAGGGATTTAAATACAAAAGATCAAGAGTACAATGTTATGAGTTGTTAAATGTAGGAAAACGTAAACTTATGTTAGCTTAGTTTTTAAGTAAAACCCCAATCAAAACTTAAAATTTTGCTTTGTTATTATAAAGTTTGGATTCTATTTTAATGAAGATTCATATCACTGGTGTCTTCCCAGCCCCCCTCTCCCTTGGCTACCAAGGACATCCAATAACATAAAATGCTACCAAGGGTTTCTTCCTAGAGTTATGATTGACTCCACTTAAAATGCTTCCATTTTTCTACCAACATGTATTTCTCTGAGGATCAGAAAAACATCAATTAACATTTTTTAGAACACAATGATGAAAAGCACATTTGGTTTGTGTTCATTCACCTCTGTATTCTGGGCACTGGGTCTGGCTCTTGGTAGCTCCTGAGTTTGCACTTATTACACGAATAGGCTTTGACTCACTGGGGATTCTGATGAAGGGCCTGCAAGAAGTAGTTGATTTGCTGCTCTGCCTGGCCTGGGAGATGCTTGCCTTGGCAGAGGCCCCCTCTTTTCCAGACATACCTCAGCAGTCCAGGCCCGGGAGCCCGGCCAGTCAAGCCAAGCTCCTGCCCGGTTGTACATGCAGTGGTTGGCAGGAAGAATCCGATAATGAAGTTACTGAGCCTCCCTGGCCTCTGGCTTCTTCCCCCAATCACACACACAGTTGATTTCATTCTGGAGTGGCACTTTTTGACCACCAACACAGTGCTCTTTGGGAGCGGCAAATCTGTGGCGTCTGGTAATGGGTTTCTGCCCAGCACCAGGCCGAGTCTGAAGTTTGACGACCCGTTTCCTCACTCCCACACGTTTGTCCAACTGAAGATAACCCTCCAGTTTCCATGTCTGGCTGTCTGGCTGGCAGTTTGATGATCATGTAAGAGCCCCCTTCCTTCCTTCTTCCAGACACACGAGGTCTGACCCCTGTGAGCTAGTCAGAGTGGTCTCAGCTAATATATCTTCGAGGGAGTAGACCCCAAATTCCCTAATCCACTGGGGACTCAGAGGTGAGCAAGGGTTACCAATAACCTCACCCAATCAGTAAACAGCAGGTTTATTCCCAGGAAATACTTTATTGGCCTCAATCAATGAGTCAATTTGAACCTCACCAGAAAAAAATAACCCTTTTCCCAGAGGGAAACCCCTTGGGCCAGACCCACGGAAGTCCCACCTGTGCAGCAAAGCACGTACCCTGAGCTGGCAGTGTAGGAAGCACACAGACTGGCTCTGGTGCCCCACTTTGCTCATTGGCTCAGATATATAAAAGCTGTGCGGCATCAGGCAAACTAATGATCCTTTCTACAAACCTCCATTTTCTCACTTATAAAATGAAGTCACAACACCCGCCTTACAGACTAGTGCTGGCTGCTAGTGCTGCCAGCTCCACAGAGGGAGAACACAGAGGAGTCCTCGGTACTGGCATCAGGGGCATGGCTTACGTGCCAGGTGCTCTCCCATGGGGCTGCTTCTCTTTTCATGCCCATTTTACAAGGAGGAAACTCATACACACGATATATTACTTGCCCAAGGTTTCCTAGCAGGCTCTAAGTGCGGTTTACAGGGTCTGGGGTAGGGAACACTAAGCAAGAAATAGACAAGGTCCTCAGGTTTCCCCTTTCCCCAAACAATCCACAGCAATTGAGTCTGAAGAGGTGAGGAACACTGAACAGGTGAACCCAAAGCGGACTTTAAGGAATCAGGAGCATACGGTAATTCTAACACATGCCAACTATGGCCCGTGGCCTGGCAAGGACGGGCCAGTGGTTAAAGGCCTTCTGCTGGAGAGAAGCTGGCAAGTGAACAGTCCAAGGCAACCAGAGGTGATTATCCACACACTTGGGGGATTTGGAGGAATGGGTCAAAGAAAGCACTACAAAGGAAGTTCCTTTCTTAACTTTCATCACCCTGCTTCCAAGTCCACCCCCAACCTTGGAACCCTTGGAAGCGAAAGCCCAGACTATTTGTTCTTTCCATGCTTAAAAAGGTGAAGCAAGCAGGAGCTATGGTTAGAACAAATGTTTGGGCCAGATGAGCCACATAATTGTAAAAGCAAAATTCCCCTCTGTAGCGAAGTATTAGAAATTGGAGCGTGCACTTTAAACAACCCCTACCAATTACAGGCAGTGGGAGACCTGCTGTCTGAGAGAAGCAAGCGTCTGATCAAAGCGGAGACAGGGGAGTCTCCTTCCAAACAGACCCCTTGGCCCTTAGAGGAGAAAGTACCTTGCAAGTCTTAAGATGTGTAAAAATAAATTAAAAACAGTATCAATCAGAAATGATTAGAATAAGCTGTCCTGTTCCTATAACTCGCCCTTCTTGGTGCATTACATCAACCCTGTTTAGAACTAATCTTTATGTTTTCTCTCTAAAATGAAGACAAATTGAAGATACGTCCCCAAATGCTGGTAATTCCCCCTTTGGGAACAGAGGATATGAAGTTAAAAAACTCTAAACAAATCAATCTATCTATCTATCTATCTATCTATCTATCTATCTATCTATCTATCTATCTATCTATCTATCTAAATTTGCCAGCTCTAAGTGAGAAGCCCAAAGTGAGGAGCCCAGCAAGCTGTGCCTTCTAAGGCTCCAGAAGTAACTAAGTATTTGATTTTCATCCAGGAAGTTTTCTCTCCTATTAATGAAGGCAACTGATTGACTTTTAGATTAAAAAATAAAACAACAACCAACTTTTCTATTCCTAGTTTTAAAAAATTTCCTTGATGAACTAACGTAAGAATTCAAAGTTGAATTCCATCTTAAGAATCAAAGTATTTTGCTTTTCTGTCACTCTTTGCCTTTGCCCCACAGGCTAGTGAAAAGTCAACGAGGTGGAGGGCCCTCCTGAAAGATAGGAAAGAACTCAACATCGTGACACAAAACCAATTTATGAGTGATGTTTGGATGAAAGGTTTTGGAGAAGTGTTTGAGGTATATTGAAATTTTGGCCAGAAATTGTGCGATTAGAAATGTGCTTCCAGAGCTAAAAAAGCACTTCTCCAAAGAAGAAAAGCAAATGGACAACAGACACATGAAAAAATGCTCAACATCACTTATAATCAAGGAAATGCAAATCAAAACCACTATGAGATACCACCTCACACCTGTGAGGATGGCACACATTAAAAATACAGGCAACAACAAATGCTGGAAAGGCTGTGGAGAAAAAGGAACTCTTCTACACTGCTGGTGGGAATGTGAACTGGTCCAACCACTATGGAAAGCTGTATGGCGATTCCTCAAACTGCCAAACATGGAGCTTCCATACAACCCAGCAATACCACTTTTGGGAATTTACCCAAAGGACACAAAAACACTAATCTGAAAGGATACATGCACCCGTATGTTCATTGCGGCACTGTTCACAACAGCAAAGGTATGGAAGCAACCCAGATGTCCAAAAATAGATGATTGGATCAAGAAGATGTGGTACATATACACAATGGAATACTATTCAGCATTCAAAGAAGATAAACACATGCAATTTGCAGTGACATGGATGGAATTAGAGGGGATCATACTCAGTGAAACAAGCCAGAAAGAAAGAGAAAAATATCAAATGGTTTCACTTATAACAGGACTATAGGGAAACCAAATAGGAGAGAGACACTTGGGGGGGTGAGGAGAGGGGGAGGATAAGGGCACAAAATGGAGTAGAAAAGGACACAAGGGACCATGGAGATGGATCACGGGTGAATTGGTGGTGGGTTACCCAAGGGGAATACAAAATGTAAAAGACATAAATAACAATAAAATATATATATTAAAAAAAAAGAAGAAATGTGCTTCCAGTACAGAGTTCTATCCCACCCACACGCTCACTTATCCTCCTGCCCACTCACAATTCCCTTGTGAAGGAGCTTGGAGCTAAGGGTCTTGCTATTCAGAGTGTGGTCCTCGGGCCAGGGGCAATCAGCATCACTGGGGAGCCTGTAGCAATGCAGATTCTCAGGTACTACGCCAAACCTGATGAAATAGATTGTATTGGGAGAAGATATCCAGCTAACCTTTATAAACGTGAACATTTGAGAAGCACTGCTTGACATCACTGAGTCTACCCACTTGGGAAACATGATTTCAACCCATGGAGATACCTCCCTTATAATCACTTGCCCTCCAGAAAAACAGGCACCATGCTAAAGTTATCTGAGAGCTAATGACTGCGAGGATAGTTTTCTGGAGCCAGAGACCCACCCATTCAAACTCTATCTGGGTTCCACGAAAAGCTGACTCTGGACAAGGACTGAGATAACAAGTAATTTATTTGGGAGGTGACCGCGGAGTGCTCCACAAGGGGACTGGGATGTGCCCCACCAACAGGTGAGAAAGCCAGGGCATTTCTCCTCCAATGCCTCCTCTTCTGGTTGTGAGATGTCCTAGGGATGCTGATTATCTTGTCCTTCCAGCTCCTCCCCCTTGGTGTTGAATGCATCGCATGCTGGTAGCCAGAGAAACCCTCCAGGCAGAGACAGTGGCCTCAGCCTGCACAGGAACTGTCACAGGTGGTCCCCAAAGTGGGTAGAGGGAACAGGAGAGGCAGAAGTGACAGTATCTCATGCCTTCTACCAACATTTGGGTACCAGTATCTCGTGCCTTCTACCAACATTTGGGGTGGTAAAGCTACGGACAAGAATAGAGGCGAGAGGCAGCTACTGATGACCTCCCCGTGGTGAAAGATGAAGAGACACAGTCAGAGAGAGGACCACTGGGACCTATCTCCCCTGGGCACTCTGCCTCCACTCTTTGGTTGGCACATCCACTTTGCTGCTTCTGAATCTCTCGCAGGACTCCCTGAAGAACTGGCATCCTCTTTTCTCTCTTTCCTTGCTGCAACAACAGATCAGCTTCAACCTCTTCCTGCCTAGACCTCGTGGTGGACATCCTGCTCTCAACAGCCCCCATCTGTTCTACAAGCCACCCCTGATGAATCTTAACACACTACTCTGCTTGGTTTTGCTCAAAAGCCTTCAAAGGTCACTTACAACCAGCACCCTTCATTGATCCCTAACTGGAGGTGCGAGGGGGGCCACGTGGGAACCAGCGACACCATGCACACCGCGCAGGTTGTTCACTGCACAAGAGAGCTGGGCGAGGGGCTGAAATTCAGCCTGTGCTGTTTTCACCAAGGCGTGCACCCTGGCAAGAGGCTGTGGGCCACCAGAGGGGGCACCTGTCCAGTTTGTACAACAGTGTTATAAAGAGCATGACGACTATGAAAAACTTCGTCCAAAAGACCCAGATGGGAGCCCCACTGTGGATTCACCAAATCAAAGCACACAGCCTGGTGAGGCACTGAGTGAGGCTGGGTCCATTGTGCACCCAAAAGAAGAACCCTCAAACATTAGGCTACCTTCAAATCCTTGTTAAAGATGCAAATTGCGGCCATACCCTTTAGAGAAGGATTCTTTAGAGCAGCAGCAGGGTCAAGAAATCTGGGTTTTGAATCATCTCAGGCATGTATTCTGTACCAGTCTTTAAAATGCTGTCCCAAGGGCTAGCAAAGTCACTGCCATTTTGGAGGTTAAGAGACTGACACCCAGAGTGTACAAAAGCGCTTCCCTGGGGTTCTGAGGACAGAATTCCTTCCGGGCCCTTCCTGCCTATGAATGGTCAGAATGGCGCCTGGAGCCTGCCCATCAGGCCCTGGGGGCAGTGACTCAGAGAGATGACCCCTGGAGACCAGGCCAGCACCAGCATGGTCTCCTGCTGCCCCGAGGAGGCCCATCCACTCCTCAACCAGGGCTTCCAGTTTGCCTCAAATGGGAAACAGCTTGTATAGCATAATCCTTATGCATGAGGCACGTATGTTTTCTGTTACATCTTACATTCCTTTGCTCATTCCCTTGTACAGTAATTATTTATTGAGTAGCCTCGATGCCCTTCATTGGGGCCCATACCTTTAGAAAACAGACGCTGTCGTCTCCAGTGGGGTGTTCCCAGCCCCGGAGGAGGAGGAAGGAACAGGAAGAAAAGACAATGACACGGCTATGTGTGATGAACGCCTGGGCAGGGCGTGTCGAAGGACTAAAATCCACCCCCTTTTAGGAGAGAAGTTTAACTTCTCCCCTTTCCCCTCCCCCGACTGTGAGTGCGATTTCACAACCCACCATCATCACTATTGTTTACCTTCTTTTTAAGTAACTAAAAAGTCTAAATTGCAGAACTAAAGCTAGACAGAGCAAGCTAGCAGGGAGTCCTAGCAGTGCTGATTTTAGTGGGAAAATCAAGTTCATTATTTGAACACGCAGGTCAAACGCTATGACACATGACATAAGCTTGACTTTCCACTAATGAACGGCCACATCCAGCAGAGGGTCCTCTTCCTCAGTGCTGTGCTGGCAGAGTAAAAGGCTGAGAACAGCTCCCTGTGGTCAGTGCAGGACTTGGGCCCTGCTGTTAATTCTTTCTGCAGCCGTCACCGCCTCAATCTCACGTGTGGGAGGTGTAGATAGCAGGTGCGTCCCTGTTCTAAGCCAGCTTTTCTGTTAAGTATCGGAGAGCAACTGCCTTGGTAGTTGAGCTAACAGAAGCGTATACCAGTGAGGATTTGAGCTCTAGGAAAAACACACAAGGAGGCCAGGAGGTGCCCAGGCTTATCTTAGGGTGTTCAGATTACGTGCATATCAAGGAAACGCCTGATGTCAAGAACCTGGAGGATCCATCCACACCTGGAAAAGTCCACCACTGGGCTATGAAGGCCCCACTGACATAACTCAATGATACAGTGATGTGTCCTTTACGTCTTTTCAAGAATACAGGTGGATGAGCTTTGTTTTATAGGGTTATAGTTGCTTTTCCCCATATATGATTTCGAAGTTTTCAGTTAGTGGATCACAAATAGTTACACACACACAAACAGTTAAAGAATGCTTTCAGTTGTTTTAATGGCTAGGCTTTAAAATCAATTGTACTAGAGTTATTTATGGAAACTTTGATTTTTCCTGGCTCTTAAAAAAAAAAAAAAAGGATGAGATGCAGGTTCATAAGCCCACCCAAGCCCCAGAATGTTCTGAAATTGCTGGACTTTTCTAAACTTATGGCTGGGTCAGAAGCTAGCTTGCTTTGTGGGGGACAGAGACATGGATTGGCATATTTATGACTTCCCGTGCTCTGGCCCTGCAGAAATAACTGATTGATCAGCATTTTGTGTCTCCACATGTCATTTCCTAGGTGTCTCTCCCCCCACAAGAAAGCTTCTCTCATTCTTTACTCTTCCTTTGAAAATGTTTTTTAGTTTGGCTTCAGATGGCTGGACTGACCACACACCATCTCCCTCCAGCGGGCAGGGGCAGGGCGGGCCCACAGATGGGCCCACACCACCCATAACCTCCCAGTCTCCTCAGCACACCCAGCCCGGCAGACCCCCCACCTCCAGCACTGCGTGTCTGCTGTCGGAGGACAGCCCTCCAGCTGCTGAAACCCGCTTTGCCTGTAAACATGGGGAGATGGAAATGATTGGGAATCCACACCCCTTTCGGGGACCCCTAAACAAACTCCTTTCCTCCTGACTGGCCAAAGCCACCCACCTTCTTTCTTATCCCTGCCCTTCTCCCTAGGACTTTGAAATCTCATCTTTGCCTGGATTCTGTCCCTTTCTAATCCTCCTTCCCTGACTCCCTAATTTCTCCTGGGAACACAAACTTTTGAGTAAATTAGTATTATTTATTTATGCACACAAGCTGGGGCACAGACCAGAGGCATGGGGAGGCAAGAGGGTTCACCAGAGACAGAGTGGGGAGCAGAACAGGCAGATCGACGGAAATACACTGCTGAGGGGAGCAGCAGGTGAGGCAGGAGAGGTCTGCTGCGCCATGTGGGAATCTCCCCGGCCAGGCGTCGAACATGCGTCGCCGCTGCCTACAGCTCCATAGCGCAGCCCCAACCGCTGCACCACCGGGGAGGCCCCACGAGTAAATTAGTTTTATCCGAAGTCTTGTCTTCGGATTTCATTCAAGGGAAGTCAGAGTAAGATAGGGGGAAAGAAGTCCAATTGTTTCCCTCGCCCCACGTTGCATGACAGAGTGAGGCACACGCACGTGTGCAGGTGTGAGGTCGTCCTCCCCAAATTACACAGCTATGGAAGCTAGTGGCAAATGAGTAAGACTTGGAAATAAAGAGATAGTGGGAAAGAGACCATCAGAAACCTCCAGTTCCATGCCCTCTCCAGCCTGGCATCAGTGCAAGCCTTTGAGGCTTTGAGCAAATGGCCTCCCAGGTCTTGGAACCCTCTCCTCCTTTCTAATGTAGAGGCAGGGCAGGGCTGCTTCATGGGACTGCCAGTTCCAAGCAAGCCAGGATCTATTAAGGCGAAGAATTCACTCGCCAAACATTAAGGATGCCAGCTAAGATGGCTATGCCGGCTGACATGATTCACATACTGATTTTATTCCACTTAAGGGCCTCTTAAACAAGGACTCATTTAGTTATCATTCCTCAGTATTTTCTTTGTCCACTTGAGGAAAGACACCTCCCATCCTGTCCACACTGCTCCAGGCCCCAAATAACAGGTAAAAGCCACTCTCGAATTTATAGAGCTTCCCAGGCAAGGAACTGGAACCCTGGAAACTTGGACTTGTAATTATACAATGATTTTCTTTCAAACTTGGATTCAAATCTTAGCTGCACCACTTACCAAGTGCTGTAAGTACCTCCCTACAAAAGTACAGCTAGTATTTCCTGCCCTATAATCTTGCTCTAAGGATTTAATGAGTTACTAGGCTGGTGGCCTCCCAGAAAGGAACTTTTCCAGGATTTTCTTTGCTCTGCCATCTACAGTTACAGGCAAACCTTAAGGCTTTTCAGAGACACCCCAGCATCGGACATCCTCGACCTTCCTGGGCTGGCTGAACACAAAGCAAATCTCGCTAATGCTAATGGGCTTAACTTCAGTCGTGGGGCAGGCACAGCTCCATGCACTTTTCTAGATCAATTGATCTGAGCTTCTCAACAGCCCTGCAAGGCAAGTACTGATCTTGGATCACCCACTGTGCAGAGAAGATATGGACGTCCAGAGAGGGTGAAGGGACTTGTTCAAGGTCACAGCGCAGCTACAGGGGAGACTAGAACTCGAACCTGGCAGGCAACACCTTGGAGCCTGTCCTGCCCCACGGAGGCCAGTGCGCAAGAGCTCGGGCCGCGTGGTGTGGCAGAGGCCCCCTCTCCTCGGGTGGGACCGACCTGCCCCTAGCACAGCGGCCCTCAAGCCGCGCATCAGAGCGGCCTGGAGCTGTGTGAAAATGCACAATGCTGGCACTCAGCCCAGTTTCTGATTCAGAGTTTCTGGACAGGGGCCCCAAGGGGGCTTTTCTAGTCTGGTCCTGGGGAATGTGGGATGTGGACATAGGTGTCATGAGGCCACGTCTGGGGTGGCACTAGTCTAGATTCTTAGAAACATTGAGAACTTCCGTCCTCGTGGAGACAAGCAGCTTCCTGGGTAGGACCCACAGTGAGGCCATTCTCACAAGACAAAGTGGGATGTGGTTTGCTGAGCCTGCCGACACTCCAGGGGCCCCTTCTGAGGATGCTGGGATGTTTGCTGCCACTGACAAAGGGGGAACCCCTCAGAGGACACTTGCTGTCACCATGACACCCAGATGTCACCTCTTTCTACATGACTTCTAACTCCTCCTTTTAAAAATGCAGCTAGAAAATTAAATTTATTAAGGTGCTGTGCTGAGGAAATGCTACAGAGGAACCCGAAGGGGGAGGCAGGAACGGACATTTACAGAAGCCTGCCTTCCATCGGCCGTTGCAGCACCATCTTACTTAATCCTGACACCGTGAGGTGTCTTTATAACTGAGGAAAAGGAGGCTTCAAGAAGTTGGGCAGCTTGCCAAAATGCGTGCAACTAAAAGTGCCTGCAGCGGGACTCAAACCCAGGTCAGTTTGGCCCCACGACCCTGCATTTCCTCTACTCTAGGCTGTGTCCGTGACCGTCGTCACAGTGGACATCCTGCCCCAGAAATAACCAGGCAGCCACTTTCCCCTCCGCACCCAGCAGGTGCAGAGAGGGGCCTGGGGCCCAGGTGGTGTTTCTGTGGGGAAGAGGATTCCACATGCAGCATCTTAACCTGTGAAATGGCCTGGTCTGTGTGGGGTGTCCTGCCCAGAAGCACTGAGGGCGCAGGTGGCGTCTCACCATCGAGGCTGCACGCTGGTCCTCAGCCCAGAGGGAAACAGCAGAGTGACTATAAGCAGAGTGCCCTCGGCCCTGTGGAAATGGCCAGGGGACTCCTTGCTGGCAGCCACTGCCCCTATTCGTGTGTCCCCATCAGCAGCTGCCTTGTGAAGAAAGCTCAACAGGCTTTTTATAAAGAGCGAGGGGAGTTTTCTTTGGCACAAGGTTCAGATTTCCTGCCCTGTTCCAATGACCTCACGAGAACGAACGTGCCCCAGGCCCCTCCCTGGCCACCAACCCCCTTCCACACAGCACAGGCTTTCTGCTTATTTGGGGAGAGAGCTCATTTCTTGTCTTCTTAACTTGAAGACCTCCTCCCCCCTCCATCTGTGGCTCAACCCACTGCTTCTTCTGTATGTGGAAACTGAAGGCAGTTCCTTCGCCAGAACTTTCTAGATGAAGTACAGTGGAGGAGGGAGGCCTTGCCGTCATGAGCACCAACTCTGCATCTGCTCAGCAGATGACTTTTTAACTGCTGAAAAATGACACCTGGGAAAAGAATTCTGTGTTTAAATTTCACGATTAGGCAGCACTGACAGTAAGAGGAGAGTCTCATGAACTCCTAGACAACAAAAGCTCCCTCTCTGGCCAGGCGGCCAAGTTCTTCCAAGTTTCTGATACAGGGTTTTCCTGGCTCACACTGGTGACTCCAGTCTCCACCGCTCTCTCCAGCTGGTGGTGATTTAACTGCTCACCTCTACAGTCACTGGTCACGTCCTGGAGGTAGAAGTGGACACTTAAGGTGGCCAAAGAGCACTGGGGAGTCAGTAGGGTGAAGAGAACCTCTTCCTTCCACCCAACAGGACAGGAGGTCCGAGACCCCTCCACTGCTATTTGCTGTGAGACTTTGGCCGAGTCACTGGCTGGTTGTAAGCGCCATTCTGCGCTGATAAGTGGGGCTAGCGAGGCTATCACAGACCTTTGTTTCTTGCACCCACATCCACCAGCTTGCTGATGCCCCCTCTGCAAATAGCCTCTGGGGAGCCATTTCCTCCCCATTCTCAGCCCATAGTTTTGGGTGGCACCCCATCTCACGGCCACTCCCTTAGGAGAGGGGGCAGGTGACCAGCCTTAAGCCAACTAGACAAAGAAGACCCAATGGAACTTTTGCTAGGACTTCTGTGACACAAGATCACTCATTTGTCATGGCCTGGCAGCTATCTTACCACCCTGAGGAAATAGCCTGTCTGAGAAAAAAGCCAAAACAAGAGAGAGAAGCTGGCAGGTGGGGAAAGAGATACTCTGACAGCTTCTAAGGCCCAAAAGCAAGGTGTGGCTGAAGTGAACTCTAGGTGTTTTAGTTTGGCTTTTCACCCAAGCCAAGTTGGGTTGAGTTTCCTATTGTGAGCTGAGCAAAGCATTAAAACAGGTACAAATGCATACCTCACGTGTCTGAGAAATAAATACGAGTCTTTGAAAGAGCCCAGCAGAGGGTGGACCAGACAATAATCCATGGAGGAAGCTTCCATGCTACATTCTGGCAGTCTCCCCACGTGGGAAGGAGACTCAGCTATATTGGGGGTTAGGAACGCTCGTCCCTCGCTGCCTCTCTGGTGTCTCCCATCAGAGGGCTTCGTTTCGATGTGTGTCTTGTTCTGTCCAAACCACAGAAGTGATGCTGTGTTGACCCTCGTGTCCGGAGACCCTGGAACTTCTCCCGCTTTCCTGGAACCCGGCCAAAGCCACGAGCACCTGGGCTGGCCAGCTGGAGGACGAGAGGCAGAGAGGGCTGTTGCCCCACGGCCCCAGAAGACAGCTGGGCTCTGCTGACCTGTCAGCTAACCACAGACTCCTGAGCGTGGTCAGCCGAGGGCAGCTGAGACGCTGGAGCTGAAAACTGCACCCCTCGTTCCTAGAGTCACAGATGATAATAAATGGTGCTTGTGTCAGGCCGATCACTCTTGCAGAGATTTGTTGCAGCAGTGGACGCAGAGTGGTGAAGAGTTAATGAAGGCCTCTGAGTCACCTGGGCCCCACATGGTCCATAGGAAGCACCCAGAAAGGGCTGGCTATGGTGACGGGGTCACCCACCCACCCCCGTTGCAGAGCTGCACTGCTGCTCAAGGGCAGAGGAGCCCAGCCTGTCTACAACCACTTTCTAAGAAGCTGCAGTCAACTACAGTCCCCAAAGAGAGGCAGAACTGATATCCAGAGGTGAGAACAGAAAAATAACGGTGGAACAGTAGCAGGGGGTTGACTAAGCTACGAGTGGTGAAAGGATGTGGCTGAGCCCTCCGACTGGAGAGGGGGACGAGGAGGGCTGGGAGATGCAGGATGTGTACAAGAAACCCTGACGTCACCTCACTTCACTTTGAACTTCGGTCCCCTGGGGCCTGAGGAATGAACTTCTGGACACAGAAAAGCATACCAACTCAGAAGACGGATGACAAAAAGTGGCCACTTATTGTACTGACAGCCCCCAAACTTTCAAAGCACTTGGGGGTACTGCAAATTAAAAGAAACGTAACAAAAACATAATATAAAAGGGGAGGTATTTTATAAAACTCTTTCGAAGAAACTCTTTTCCTCGCCTGTAGTCACTCTTGGGAAATCCCACTTAAACAGAACATGTCTTGTTGGCAAAATTTGTCCCCTAACTAAATATTTGTCAATTATTGAAGCACATTTAACTTTGATTTGAACTTGCACTGACATCAGTTAAGATGTTCTAACATTTTTCAATATTAATCCCAGCAGAAGAAACCTGTGATTTAACTAAGCAATTCTGGTTTTACCTTTCTTAAAGCTTGGATTTTATTTTGCCTATCTCAAAATAAGGGCATTTTTTGCATAGTGGAGTTTAAATGCCACAACTTTTTAGACAGTTTTGTGTTTAAATTTTTTAATTTCTTTTTCTTTTAAAGATTTACTTTATTTATGCATACAAGCTGGGGTGTAGGCCAGAGGTGTGTGGTGGGGGGTGAGAGGATTCACCAGAGACAGAGTGGGGAGCAGAACAGGCAGATCGAAGGAAATACACTGCCGAGAGGAGCAGCAGGCGAGGCAGGAGAGGTCTGTTGCGCTCTGTGGGAATCTGCCTGGCCAGGGATCGAACTCATGCTGCATTGCTCTGGATGGCTTCATAGTGCTGTGCTTAACCTACTACGCCACCAGGGAGGCCCTAAATTTTTAAATTTCTATCCACTGTCAAGAAGCTCTCCTAGACTTGAGGTCTAGATTCAAATCCCATGCACCTCCCTCCTGAACACACATTCTTACCTGGTCACCTGTCCTTAGAATAGGGGTGGTCTTCCCTTTGGTCTTAGGGCCAATCCCAGTACACTGACTATAGTCACCAGCAGAGATGTCTGGCACTTTTGTTCAAATGGCAGAAAGCAACTACAGGCTGGACCTGGGTCCTGGGAGCCTGGGCTGGGGGTGGTATGGGGACTGGGGTGAGCACACGCCTCAGAGGCCCCATGTCACTTCCTTGTGTCCTGACTGTGATTTCAGCTCTGGCACGGCAGACAGTTCTGTGGGCACCCCGACCCAACTGCACCCCTTCCAGGCAGGTCAGTCCATTCCTTAGAGACAGCCCTCAGCTGAGTGCACACAGGAGCTGGTTAAGGGCCTTTTCTTCCCGCCTTCCTATTCTCTGGAAGTACTAATAAACCACCTGCAACCACATTCTCTGCCCAGACTTTGCAAATCATAGGCACCATTTGCCTGTGATTGGTAAATCTTAGGAGAAGGAATGATCTGAAAGCAGCACTTGGGGAAAAAAGCCCACAATTGAGGCTAAGAAGGACATTTCTAGAGGGAGCTGATGGGAAGAGGTATCCTGATGGCTATAGAGCTAGCAGGCAAGAGTCTGAAGGACAAATGACCCTTCTGGAAATCTGTTGGGGTGTGTGTGTGGCCAAGGGGTGTAGGAAGGAGAGAACTAGTGTAACCTGCCTGGGTTCTTATTCTGTAAAACCAAACTTCCTCTATGTTGCGACAGGAAATTTGTTGCCGCTTTGGGGCCGGAACACGATGAGGAACACAAACAGTTGTGGCACAGGTTTGCAAGGCAAAACTCGGTTACTTGAGCAGAAGTTCTTGTGTCATTCACTGAAAGCACGCAGGCCAGCAAAAGCTGATCATGCAACAATGGTATGAGGAATAAAGTCTAGAAACTGGGATTGGAATGAGGGACAAAGTTTTATGAGAGACAGAGAGGGGACATTGTGACCAGACATCAAGAGACATTTGCGCCAACAAAGTACTCGATGCTGTCACAGGTAGAGTTATCCCGAGACTGCTGTGGAGACAGTCACGCAATCAGGTCAGCGGTGGCCTGAGCATCCCCGGGCCTGCCTCGTGATACGGGCTGTTCTCCATAGGTAGTCAAGGAATGCTCTGCTGTGATTTGCAGATAGCAAACAGGTCACAGTTGCCCATGAGTGAGTTCACAGGAACCCACACTTCTAATCTTACTTCCAGCCTACATTGCTACTTTACCGCAAATGGCAAGCCCATTCCCATGGAAACTGCTGGACCATCAGTTCCATTTTCTGCTGCCTCCATCCTATGTTCCTTAGGAAAAGAATGACTGGATGACTTCAGAAAAGGAAGACATCACATGGGGCCTGGCACTACAGGACACTCCTTTCTTCCTGAAGAGGAAGCCAGATACTGGAAAGCCCCATGAACTGCAGCGGTAAAAAGCCCAGATGCTCAAGAAGCAGACTCTCCTCTCATTACCGAATTGATTCCTGAGGCACAAGTAAAATAAAATGGGTGCTGGTTGCCTCCAGCGAAATGAAAGAAACCTTATTTCCCAAAGCCAACACTAATACTACACACTGAGACTGCTTAGAAAGCCCATGCAGAGAGCAGGCTGAGGCGTTCACAGCACACACTTCTTTAGCCTGGCCTGGGAAAGGCCAGTGGGAGTCTCATGTCCTCCTGCACCAAGCTACATGTTCAGAGAAGCTGAAAAAAAGAACTATTCAAAATGTTGATATGGTGATGTTAAATAAAGACCAAAAAATTGATATGGTATTTGGTTTTGTGATCATTTCCATGTCCAGGGGCTTATTCTATCTGTAAAACTGTTTTTGTGTTTTATAGGCTGAGCTCCCTCCTTCTATGACAAGGTTAGAATTAGAGCTTGACCACTGACTGGCTAATGACCATCAGCAGTGACCAAATGTGTAAAGGTTCCTTTATGATGACAATTCTGTTTAGCCCCATTTTAGTGAGAGATTTTATCATAAGTGAATGTTGAATCTTGTCAAATGCTTTATTTTTTTTTTGGTGTCTACTGAAATGATCATGTGATTTTCATCTTCCTTTTTGTTGATCCAAAGAATGACACTGATTGAATTATATGTTGAACTAGGCTTGCATGCCTGGGAAGGAACCTACTTGATCATGGGGGATAATCGTCTTCAGATGCTGCTGCATTCAGATGCTGCTGCTAGGATTTTTGCATCTGTGTTCATCAGGGATAGTGATCTATGGTTTTCTTTTTTTGTACTGCCCGAGTTTGGTATTAGAATCAGGGTAATGTTGGCCCTCGTTGTCCATCATAGGATGTGCTGGGGAGCTTTTAACCCTCTTTGACCTTTTGGAAGACTGAATAGGACAGGCATTAGGTCCTCTTTGAAGGTCTGAGAGAATTCACCGGAGAAGCCATGTAGTCCTGGGCTTAAGAGTGAGGTTTGTCACTTCTGCCTCCTCCTTTCTGTAGCCACAGGTCTGTTCAGTGAGTTGTCCTAACTTCCCATAGTGACTCCCAGTGGCTCTGTTTGGCCATAGATTTGTGATCTATGAAGCTTGGTGAGGGGGGCTAGTCTGGTGCACAAGGCTCATGCTCTGGGACTCAGCTGAGCCTAGCAGGCAGGGGGTGCCCAGGCAGGGAGTGTGTCCTGTTGCCCACGGGTGGCTGCAGGTGATGGCCGTCTCTGCAGCCACACCTCCACCACCCACCAAGGGACTGCAAGCACTGGGTACCCACGTGATATTCTCTGAGGGAAGGGCGTGTTCTCTCTCTCACTAGTCCTTCCCTCTGCTATTGGGCCTGTGATTGAGCTGGGCTGGCTCTACCTGAGGACTCCCTGATCTCTTACTTCTGGGGGCAACATGGGGGAGATTTTTCCTTGCACTTATGTGGAAAACTCCCAGGATCCCAGGCCAGACCCATGCCCAAGGGTGGCTACACTCCCTTTCTGAAAAGTTCCTCCGGGGAAGTTCACTCTTCCCCGTGTGCCAGTGTGCCCTGTGGGGTCGTGGACAGCCAACCCCAGCTGTTGGGCTGGCTGGGTGTTTACTGTCTCAGCCATGCTCCCCTTCCCCTCCTCCCCTCCTTCTCCACAGCAAGCCACCAACCTACTTGCAGGTCCTCCGCAGGAAAGTCATAGGACTGTCAGGGGACCCCCCACTTATCCTCAGCATTTTTTCAAATAGCTGTTTTTAGGGGAGAATCTGATCTTAAACTTTTCTGCTATGAGGTGGGTCTTTGAGGACAATTCTAGTTTCAATTAGAAAGTCCTTATTTTCATGAAGGGCAGCTTTTAATTTTGGCTTGTCTTCTAAAGGAAAATGAAAAAATGTATGTCCTTTCTTTCCTAGACTTAATTGTTAGACTAGAGTGTTATCATACATAAAAACATAAACATTTTCAAGGTATTTTATAAATGTATTAGAAGGCTCAAACATAAAGGTCAAATATAAGCTGAGACACACATATTATCTCCCCTGCTGTTGGTGCCTGGACAGCCTACCAGGGCCCTCAACAAAGTCTGTGTCATCTGGTTCTTCAGCCTCATCTAAGGCCTCTCCCCTCACATACTCATTTTAGCCCACTGAGCTACCCTATAGTGGCCTGTGCTCCTTCCAGTCCCAAGACTCTGCTTTTACAGAAAACCTCCATTAGTCCTTCAAGGAAATCTCCCACGGCACCCAAGCATGTTCGCTTACCAGTTATAATCGCTTTCATGAAGATTTCTTCAGATAGTTATTGTCTCCATGGATTGAAAGGCAATTGAGGGCAGAGCCTATGTCTGTTTTGCTCATGTAGCTCCTCTGCCTAGTACATGTTAAACATGCCATTTATATTTGCTGAATGAATGCTATATGATCCTACTCATGATGACGCCAGCTGCCATTTATGTCATTCTAACCATCTACCTTTCCCACATGTAAGTTCAGTACTCTAGACCTTTAGGATATAGATTAAGGTTGGTTATTTTCCCTGAGGTCAAGCTCTAAGTCACACAAACAAGGGTTTTGATGTTATTCAGCCTATTGTTGGTAGAACTTGTTTTGAATTGTTTAGAGAAAAAACAACAACAAAGTAAGACTTTCATGTCATGAGAACCACAGCTGTCTCTACAATCACCATCACCCCATTGTATGGAATTAGAAGATGTCACAGGATTCAGTTGTTATATGCAATAGTCAATCATTCATTAACCTGCTGATTTCCTGAGTGTCTACAAGAGCTTCAGACCCAATGTGCCCAGAGCCACCAGCAACTCCTTTTCCCACCGTCCAATGCTCAACAGGTAAATAAAAAAACAGGAAGGTCCGTGCTATTTCCACTTCCCAACCCCATTTAAGGGCAAAGCTTTCATGTGTGATCTTCGTTTATTTTGAGTTCACTTGGGGACAAATTAATTCCAGAGAGGAAAACCCAAGGGTGGGGCTGTTGCCAGTTTTCCAAGATTCAGTGTGGAGACACTCAGGCACCACAGGAAAGCTTGCTCCAGGAGGAGTTAGCTGGGCCTGTGTGCCAGTATCCTTGAGATACTGAAGAGAGCCTTGTTCAGACAAATTGCAGCTGTCTCCAAAAATTCATCAATGCTTCCTTGCCCACTGCCTCCTGCACAAAAAGAGGTGATGATGTAATGAGAGAGTTCTAATTCACGAACCACCTGGCACCCCAGAGGGCAATAGCCATAAAGCCCAGGGGCAGGCAGCACACTGCATCAGACATGTAAATGAGCCTCTTTATGCAAAGAAGATGCATTAGTGCACCCTGGAGTCAGACTGTCTGCACCTGAATCCCTATTATGACATTTACCAGCTGTCACCCTTTCTTTACACATTAAGCCTTGGTTTCCTCATCAGGTAAACTGAGATCATAGTTGGACATACCTCTTTGGGTTGTGAGGGTTAAATGCATTAATAAAAGTTAAATGTGAGCATAGTGCCTGGCACAAAAAATATGTGCACCAACAAGGGTTATCTCGTCACCAGGCCATGGATGTTTCCAGAGCACAGAGAAAAAATGCAAGCTTCCTATTTATTTTTGCAAACACTAGCAAAAGTTTGACACCAACTTGACAAAGCCTGCACAAGGAAGAAAACTACAGACAACTCTTATTTATGAACCCAGATAAAATATTAGCAAATTGGATCCAGCAGAGATATTAGAGAGATACACAATGGCCAAGTAGAGGTTAGAACTTTAAAAATGTGATCTTATTAAAAGGTCAAAAGAAAAATGTGAGTAGCTTACTATGGCAATACTTTAAGTATTAATGGTTAATGAGAAAAAGTTATCATTTCAGTGACATGATTGATCAAAACTTTAGATTTGACTGATTTGGACTGATCCTCACCTGGAGCAAATGATCACTCAGAACACATACTTACAAAATACACATACTAGGTCATGTTATAAAAATAAGATATTCCAAGTGGGGTCATTCATGGGAAAATACCGCAGTCACAAAAAGTCACTTATGTGATTGGTCATATCAAGTTTCTGCTGTAATGAACAAAGTTTATTTTAAAAAGTAATGGGAGGGCTGTCGTAGGTCTAGGTACTGAGAAGCAGACCCTAAAACAAGTATTTATGATCAAGGATATATTTAAAAAATGTGTTCCTAGGAAACCAGTGAGGGAGTGGGAGAAGTAGAATAGGGATCCAGGAGGACCATGTTAGGGTGTTAGTTCAAGCCCTGAGCCGCAGAGGGTGGTCCTGCTCTGGGCACCTTAGAGTTGTCCCAGCCAGATGCTAGTCTTTCACACATCTGTACCAGACAGTCATTGTCAAGAGCTGCCTGGTTGGGGCACTTGTGACTCTTCGTGACTACAAATAAAAATGGCTCCAGTTGTCTGAGGTCAGTTCTCAAAGAGATAGAAAAAGAGAGACAGACAGACAGATAGACAGAAACAGAGAGAAACTGACTCAACAGATGCTAGGTGTTAAAAGAAAAGCAAGCCAAAGTGGAGGGGGTGTGCAGGTGGAAGGGCGAAAGTGGCAGGACGCGTCTGGAGGTCATCAGGGTGAAGGAGCAATGCTGTTGACTCTACCGGCCAACTGGATAATGGATTAGAATAAAATCCTTGTGTCCCTGGGACCAAACTTCCACCAGCCTCTGGCCCACGCCTCACTCTCAAGCACGTAACCCTAACTCTTCTGGGAAAGTCAGTATGAGTGTAACGCCAGAAAGAAATCAGAATCAAAGCCAAACTCAGACTCAGACTAGAGGCAATAAAGAAATCTAAATCTCTGATACTTGTTGCTTGGGAAATTGATTTTTTTGTGTAAGTCTATCGGTCAGTGATAATGATGGTTTGCATTTTAAGGTACTAAGGGATCTGCGACAACAAAAAAATTCAATAGATTCAGCTTGTGTTTGAAGATACATGGAAAATCTATTAGACTGAGCCATATGAAACTGGTAAAATTTGGTTATCTTTGACCTTCAACACATTAATTTTATATACGTCAATATAAACCTCTTAAATTTGTTTTTAATTTACAAGTTATGCAAGTACTATGTGAATATTTGTAAGGTGGTAGTTGTTTCAAAAGGAATTAATGGGATATAAGGCATGATATTTGTAGAAGGGTCCTTCTCATGCTAAGAGCTCTTCAGATTTAAAAGGCTCTTACAAGTAGACGGAAAGCATATTTGACAAGATGTCAGCATCCATCCATCCAAGTTAATGCACTTCCTTAATATGATTAATAAAACATAGAACTCTACAACCAGCACCCTTCCCCATTCATGATGAGAATGAGAAAGACATTCACTATGCCCCACCACTGCGCAACACTGTCTTGAAGTGAGAGGCAGAGCATTACTCTAGAAGCAGGGAGGTTTTAATATTAGAAAGGAAGCAGCAAAACCACTATTTGTATATGACAGGCTCTCTACCTACAAATGAGGCCTAGATGAATAAAACTGAAAAACTCAGACATAAGGTTCAGTAAAGTCATCAGTTAAATTCATACAAAACTTGAAAGCATTTTTAATAGACAACTAATAGAGATCTATAAAATATAAGGGGAAAGAAATTTACAATAACAAATGATCCTGAAATAACAAGAAAATGCCGGATCTAGATGGAGAAAATGGTGATACTCACATGAGGGACAGAGAGGAGTAAGAGTAAATAGATGAACAGCAGCTTCTTGGATGAGAAATCCCAAAACTGAAAAATACATATATTCTACCAAAATTAAAGTACCTATTTGAAGTAATTCCAATCACACTGCAATGGAATTTCTCTGAACTTAGAATGATGGCTTGCTTGAAAAAACAAGCATGTGATACTTGTCAGTAAAAGTTGAAAAGGAGCACCAAGGAGGAAACTCACTTCAGATCAAAAACAGTCACACATATAAAGCCTCAGAGATTAAAGTTCATGGTATGACTCTGAAGTAGACAGATCAGGGTACAGAACAGAGAAATGCAGAACTGGGGCCAAATGTAAATGGGAATTCTGAATATGAGGTGGCGACTTCAAGTGGGTGATGGCATGAGTAATGAAGTGTTTAACAAGTCTTTTGGAGACACTGACTATTTGCAAAAAATAAATTTGGATATCCACATTTTTCTCCTTACACCAAATCCCACCAAAGATGGACTGAAAATGTAAATACAAAAATAACTATAAGGTAGGATAAATAATTTGGGTAGCTATCTAGACAGTGGGAGAAATTTCTAAGCCAAAACCAAAATTACAAACTATGCAGACAGAAAGAGGAGATGGTGTATGAATTTAACCATAGGGAAGTTAGACTTCTGATGAACAAATTACTACAAAGACAGTTAAAGGACAATCAATCAGTTGGGGACAACTGCCATAGGCAAAGGATCACTATTTCTAATATGGCATGTGCAAAAACACTTCATGTGTCCCTTCAGATAATGTGTATTCTAATACATCAATATGTAAATTAAAAATACAAGAAGAAATTTAGGACAAATATACAGCACCAATTCCCTATGGGCTATGGGACCACAGCAGATATTTCTGCCAAGCAGAACAGAAACCCACCCAGACAGGGCAGCAACAGGACCTCCTCCTAACCCCATGTCTGGAAGCTTCTGGGAGCTGAGGCTCTGCTTTCTGATTCCCAAAGGAGAGTGACAAGCCACTCAGTTCTTTATGTGAAGCCAGCCAGAAGTGTCAGGGTGCTAATGTTCCTGGGAGCAGCTCTCAGCCAGTGGCTGGTGGCAGTTGGTGGAGAAAGCCCCAGTACCCCTCAAGTGGGATAACTTTCAGGGGCTGTTCTGTGGAACCAGAGCTTCTCGGTGTATAGACTCGGTTGCCCACAGTAGAACCTGGTTTGATAACCAATTCTTCTTTTATTTTTTTACATTTTTCTTCTTTTCTCTCACTTCTCCATTTTCCAACTACCTCCATAAACATTTGCATTTGAATTCTTGTCTCTGGTTTACTTCTGGGCAATCTAATGCATTCAGAGCTGTGGTTCTTTTAGAGAACCCTTAGCAGAGGTGACCTCCAAGCTGGGGATGGAGTTCACACTTCCAGCAACTAAGCACTTGCCCACTTGGGCCATGTGGACAAAAGACTGCTCTGACAGGAAGCTTCTGGCTTCAAACGAGGAGGGGGTTCAAGGAAGCCTGCTGACATGGCCTTCGCCCAGGATCACACCCCTTAGGAGGCACAGACACAAAGCTGTCGCCCAGTGAGATTTAGCAAAGACCGAACTCACCTTTCCAGTCACTGATCCTACACAAGACTTGATCACCAGGTGGGGGTAGCATTTCTCCACTTCTCTACTTCTCAGTGGTTTCCCTTTCCAGGGAGATAAGAAATGAGCATACCTTTCCAAACCACTAAGTTGTTTAAAAAGAGCACTTAGTACTTAAAAGTTACCAGTGCAATATAAAACTTAATGATATCTGACAGAATAACCACAAAATACATGAAAGAAACACCCTCCTTCTAGCTAAATATCCACCCACCATCCTTTCACTTATTCACTCAACAGTATGAGATCCTGTAACATCCCAGGCTAGAGACACAGAGTAGGTGCTAGAGATGAATCAGTGAATAAAAAGTCCTTCCATACTGTAATATTCGGAGCTTATAGTCCAGTGGGGGGATCCAGATAATCAGCATCAAGTAAATAGCATGTCAGGTGGTGGCAAGTTCTATGGAGAAAATCAGGGAACAGAATGGCTGTGTCTCCAATCGTGAAGTGTTTCTAATCAGGTGACATCAAGAAAGACTTGAGAGACTGGGCCATGTGAGTATCTGGGGGAAGAGCCAGGGCAAAGGCACAAGCCTGGTGCATTGTGAGGAAGAGCAAGGAGGCCCTTTTGGCTGCAGTGGTGAGGGCAAGGGTGGGAGGAGGGTGGGAGATGTGTTCAGGGGGGCAACAAGGGGGTTAGGTTTTACAGAGCCTTCAGGTATTGGAAAGAACTAAGCTTTGCAATGAGATGGGAAGTCACGGGAGGGTTCTGAGCAAAGGAGGGTGAGGGGGCAGGGTAGAAACAGGGTGACCAACTGTGGAGGAAACTGCTATAGTTACCAGTCAGGCAGAGGATGGTGAGACTTGAGCAGAATGGAAACAGTGGTAATGTGCAAAGTGGTAAGTTATGGATTCTGCAGGCTCAGCCAAAAGGCTAATTGAAGAGTAGATGCTGGGTATGAGGAGGAGGGGAGCAAAGAATGGCTCTGTAAATTCCTGTAAATGGAATAAATTTAAGGGTGACTAGGATCCCATTTTGGACATCCGTCAGTACTCTTGGAAACGCTGATTCTTGATGTGGGTGGTGGCTAGATGGGTGCAGGCATGGAAATTGGTCTGAATACTTAAGATATGTGCATTTTTTAGAACACAAATTATACAAATAAAACAATGTTATTAAAGACTAAACACAAAACAAAAAGGGAAGCAGTTAACTGTGCTATGAGTTGTTAATTGGCCCAGAAAGAAGAGGACTGAGAAATGACCACTGGCTCTCGCTAGCCTTAGGTCATACCTGTCTGTCCATAACCTGTGAGCGACGCGGTCCGTCTGCAGCACCATCCGTTCCGGCTCAGGGAAACGTTCTTCCTTTTCTTTAGTTGTGTACCTGTTCTCTTCATCTCTGCCGTGTGCCCAGGCTCTGTGTACCTTTCTCACCCCCACAGGGAGACCACTCTCAGCTGTCCTGAGGCTCCTTAGGAGTCCTCAAGATCCCTCCCTGCTCTTGAATTTGTGTTCTCCGACATATGTGATAATCAGCACCTTTTCCTTTATGGAAGAGTGCGCCTCGTTGCTTCCTGCATGACCTCCTAAATGGTTGCTGTTTTATAATTTAACACTAGGGAGAAGTAGCATGACCTCTAGCAGTGGAGGCGGAGACTGATTTCCCCACACAGCCAATCAGACTCGACAACGCATCTGAGAGATTTCCTGACAGCTGAGTCAATGAGAGCTGCGTTAGCCGTTAGCACCAGCTCAGCCACTCCAGTTCAGGGACCTAAGTCTCATGAACCTTTATGAGTCTTAAGCATCACATGACTGTGCTCCCTTAACCTTACGAGTCTCTGTTCCCTCATCTGCACACTGGGAATAAGAGCACTCATCCCAGGGCTTGTGATGAGGATTCAATGGGCTCAGGACCCAGCACAGAGCTTGACAGATGCGCCATAAATGCCTGCTGCTTTCCTTATAGACCATCACTAAGAGTTCTGTGCCCATCAAGGGGGTGGCACATCCAAAGCACTAGGCCCCAGGTGCGAAGAACACTTAGGGTCCTCATCAATATCTTGGGGATTTACCAATTAAAAGACCTAGAGTCAGGAGCTATGACCTCCCTCAAATTTTGTTATGCATACAGATACCCAAGGATCTTAGGAAAATCAGATCTGATTCAGCAGGTGTGAGATTCTGCAATGTGCAGAAAGCCTATGCCCATGCTATGGCCCTCAGATGGTACCCGGGCAGCAGGCACTTCCAGCGTTCTACCGGGATCCTGAGACCCCTTTTGGGTCCCCAGCTTATGGCTTCCATTTGCATTAGCTTCTCAGGGCCAGCACCTGTGACTCTTCTTTGGTGACCTGTCCCTAGGATCCGGGAGTCACTCTGTCCCCACCTCACTTTTAGTGGCTGGCAAGTGCCTGGGACTTGGGATTCCTTTGTTAGTGGCCTTTAACCAATGACCCAGCTCATGGAAGGGCAAAAGTCCCACTTCCTGGCCTAGAGATGGGACAGTGATGATGATGGAGGAGATACAACACAAAATAAGATTAGAACCTGACCCACACAAGAAAGTGGGGATCGAAGAAATGAACATAACCATTAGCACAATCCCTAAGGGCCAGCTCCTAAGTTACAAAGCACAGGTAGGAGCTAGACTGCAGTCTAGGGCCAAAGATATGGAGATTGAGCCCATTGTAGAATCTGTGGTCTCTTTTCTAATTCTAGTTAGCCAGTAAACAGACAGCCATCTTCGAAGATGAGCCCCTCCCAACTGAAAGAAGGCTGTATCAGTGCCATCCAGGCAAGAATTCGGGGCAGCCATTTTCTCTGCCCACCTGTGCCTATGCAGGTGCTCTCCTTTACCAACTCTGTCACTCTGCAGGGCAGCGGCCCGCCTGTCTGCCCGTGACCTGCACCATGCAGGCCTCGCTTAGCAAACCTGCCCCCCTCAGAGGGGCAGCTCTTCCTGCCCGCTTATGTCTGTACAAGTGTCCTTTACTTCCTGTCCTAATAAACCTGTTCTTTAACTATAACTGAGTCTCTGTCTCATGGAGGAACTTGTCACGTGCCGCCAAAGGGAGCTCTGGTGAAACCTTTCCCAGAGTGAACCCAAGGACCCCGCTCCACTCTCAAATCCATCGACTCTAAAACGACATCAGTGAGGCATGACCCACACTTCAGAGTCCCCCTAAGTATCAGGCTGAAGCCACCCTCCATGAGATTTTGCTCAGACTGCACCTGTCCTGCCCCACTTTCCCAACTCCTCAGTGCTCCCTAAGGGAACACATCCTTCATAGCACTTGACATGAAGCATCACTTCAGAATCTGTTTCAGGGACACTCAGGCTAAGACACCTAAGTTCTTGATTTTTTTTTTTAAGTTTTCTTTTTCCCCCTTAGCTTAGCACTCCATTTTCATGGCTTTCTTTTTAGGAGGTGTTATTCTGCTTTATGAAAAAGATTTAAAATCAAACACTCTCCCATCCCCCTTCAAAGTGGAAATTATTAAATTGCTGTTTTGCAGTCCATTAGAAAAAAGAAATCCAGAGGTTTAACACATGTTTTCTAAACTCCCCACCCGCACCTTTCACCCCCAGCCCTGCAGCTCTGGGGAACGTCTTTCTTAATTGATCCTTGTCATAGCTACAGCTCTGTTGACATTTCTAGAGCAAAAGGTAGGCTTTCCTTCCCGACGCCGTGAATACACAAATGAAGCTTTTCATATATGTGAAAACCGAGCTGCGCCATGGAACACCAAGGCCACGGTGTGATTTGAAATGGACATCTGGGTCTCTCCACCACTTCCTCACCGCTGGCTGCCACAGGAAGGGCCCAGCCTTTCTCCCAGGCACACGTCCACCCTGGCATAGGCGTTCTCTGACTGTAGGGCCAGGAAACATGAATGCAACAGCCACAGGTAATCCAGGTGAGGAGTCACCAACCTGGCCTGGGGTGCCTGCTCCTTACCACACACTCTAGTCCTTTTGAGGAGGAAGGTCAGGGCCAGAATAAACAACTCAAAAACGCTGAAGGGCTCTACGGAAAGTGGGATTTACCATTGGCAGCAGGCTGGGAAGGCCAACGGTAGGAAAGAAAGAGCTTACTACCGTGTTAGAGCCTCAAATGGGCTCGGAGCCAGGTAAGGCTTTTCTGCCTGGCATTATGCAGGAAGTTCAAGGTAAAGTCACCAGGGGGCTTGGGGCACTGGATTAAAAACAGGAAAGGGGAGGAAAAGACTTATTATTTTCTGAGTATCAATATCCACCCCCAGGCTCTCTTACAAGGGCAAGCAGCAAGTTCATTCATCATCTTAATGGCCCAGCCAAGATGACTATAAATATCTAAGGGTTGCATTTTACTTGGGGCTACTGTTAACTTGACAAGAGACACCGGAGAATGCAGAACACAATGAAAATCAGTTCCTGCCTTGAGTGAGAGGGATGGCAGGGTAGAGGGGGGCGTTTGAAACCTGCTTACCCACTAAAGCATGACCTGAGCGCACTGCTGCCTGCACTTCCTTCCGAGGCTCAAAGCCCCACTGAATGCTTGTTTGTTTCCTACACATGCATGCAGCTTTTGTGTGGAACCTTCTGCCTGAGAACAGGGACTCGGGGTACGGCGTTAATAAACAGGGCGCTCCCACAAATATAAAGGTATCCAAACACGTAAGTGTGTGATCTTTGTCGCTCTGATGGAGTTAGAAACTGGATCCGTTTTATCACCCGGCACCATCTTGAGTGGTTTGCCTTGAAAATGAGAAGAGAAACTCCTGGGAGAAAAGGACCACCCTTTCTGTGGTAAAGGTAGATATAAAGTGGAAGAATCACTTTACAAAAAAAAAACAAAAAACTTATGAGCCTTTTATGCCTCGTCTCATGAAGAATAAGCCATTGAAAGCTGCCTAAGCTGACCTAATGTTTTTCTGCCCCCCAAAACCAAATTGGAGACCTAGTTTCACTCAGAAGTCAAACCACCCACTTCTACGACAAAACTTAGTAATCCTTCTGGTAATTTCTACCACGGCATCTCCTACATTAAGGCTACCTCCTGGGAGGAAATAAAAGGACACAGGGCCCATCCATCCACCTCACTCTCTCCAGGAGATTAGGGGGTGATGCAATAATTCATCAAATTCAATAACAGAACCAATGGGTACAGAGCAACACAACAATTCTCAGAGACCTGAAAGCGCTCTGAAAGCTCCAAAAGACATTATAGCTGGAGGCTCTCTGCTCTTCTGGCTGGGCCCACATCATTCCTCCTCCTCACTTGCATCCCTTCCCACAGTCCCCAGATGTGACCTCAACTTCTGGCGTCCTGAGTCTGTGAACTTGCTTTCTTGGCTCTTCCTCTGGGATGTCCCAGCCTCTGTCTCTCCTGCTATTTCCTCAGTCCAGACCCACAGTCACAAAACACAGAGGGCCCATTCCTGCCCACCTGATAAAAAATCTGAATTTTCCCACTGGGCTTCACAGGGCCTGCCATGCTCCCATAGCCTCTGTGCAGTATCCAAGACCCAGCACCTGACCCTGCCATGTCTGCGGAGTTCATCATACTCATTCTCTAAACCCTTAAATTATTTATCACATGCATCACATATTTGAACACTTATGTAGCTTGGACTTTAAAAAGTCAACATCCCCAAACCAAAATTCTAATATTTCTGCAAATAGTAAGTAAATGAAAACAAAAAGTCCCTAAGTATTATTAAAAGCAAACACACAGGCGTCACAAAAGCTAGTACAACCATTTAACTGACATCCATTTACTAAGGATCACGTAATTTAATTTTTCTCAAAGGCAACTCATTAAACATAAGTTCACTTTAACACTACCTCTATTTTTATAGTGTGAAGACACACGTGTGCACACACATGATCCTTTAAGAGCAGGAGTCTTGATTTTCGTTAAAGAGTCAACACACTCTGATTAACATGCTATGTCTTATTATTATTATTTTTTTTATTTATACATACAAGCTGGGGTACAGGCCAGAGGCGTGGGGCGGCAAGAGGGTTCACCAGAGACGGAGCGGGTAGCAGAACAGGCAGATTAGAAATACACTTGCTGAGGGGAGCAGCGGGCAAGGCAGGAGAGGTCTGCCGCGCCATGTGGGATTCTCCCTGGCTGGACGTCGAACTCACATCGCCGCTGCCGACAGCTCCACAGCGCAGCGCTTAACTGCTGCGTCACCGGGGAGGCCCTAACATGCTATGTCTTATAATCTTGTATGTTACTCCCTCCCCTTCAGCATTTTATCTTGCTTTGAAGTAGGTGATCCATATATCCCTTCTGAGTACGCAAATGAGCCTATCAGGAATGTGCTCGTATGCAGGGGGAAGCATCGCATACAAGCAATTCTCAGAAATCACATTTCATAGAACGCAACTGAGGCACAGAGAGAAGACTCTTGGCCCATGGGCATGCTGAAGGCAAGAAACAGCTTGGAGCTTCATCTCTGCTGCTGCTGGTACGAGTCTCAAATCCCTTCTGTCTAAATCCCTTCTGTCTACTCTGGCCACTTGCTACCATGCAGCTCATCTAAGAATATTTAAAACATGAAATCCGGTTTAGTTGGTCCTTGTAATTACTGCGAAGTACAAATATTCCAGCTTGAAAACAATTTTCAAAATGTAAAATCGCTTTAAAAACTCCACAGGCACAACTTTTGGGTTCACCTTCTCCCTTCCCACATTCACTGTGGGGGTCTCAAGACTCTGGTCTCTTTGGCCAGCTTGTCCACCGCCTGGGGAACAGACGTGAAATGCGATCGAGGTTGCAGATGGGCTAGGTTCTATTAGAAAAACCAGATCTAGGCAGCAAACAGGCCGCCCAGAGAAAGGGACTAGAACATATGGAAAACAACTAGCAGGAGGTCAGAAAACGGAGGCCTGCAGGCTCGATGAGGTCAGTGAACATGTTTTGGCCCAGCCAATGTTCGGAGAGCATTTTAATTAGCTGTCAAAGTCATGAGAATTCATGTAAAAATGTGGATTTCTGGCTTTTATTGAAAAATAAGATGTCTGGCAGCACTGGCCTTCACTCCCACCTGGCAACCACTGACTGCTGCTGAGAGCCGGCCACCCTTTGTGGCTGAGGCTGGACCCCCTGCATTTTTCAGCAGTCTCCTGCTTCTATCCCATGCCTGGTTCCCCCACCCCCCATTTACAACACATGCCTTGCCCTACCCCCTGCACTTCAAGGTGTGAGCTGTTAGCTCTCACATTATAGAGTCCTAGTGAAGTTCTATCAGACCAACTTAAAGCTTCTAGAAGCCTGAGTGTGAAGTGCTCAGGTTGGAGAGACTTCCACCCTATGGGAATTTCTAGCAGAAGCTGGTGAGCCCTGCTCAGATGCCTTCTACCTTTCAGGGTTTTTGAGCCCACCTCCAAATGCCAGTGTCTGCACCCTGTGCTCACGGGCATTTTTCTAGAACTTTGTATCTTGTTCTGGCTGAGCACATTATAGGACAGAAGAACTGGAGAAAGAACATCCCTAGAAACTCTCAACTGTTGTCTCTTTGGAAGGGGTATAAATCCCAGCTTCCTCACGTCTAAAACCTGTGTTTTGCACTATTTCCCAGAGTTGCCTTGGGCTATTAAGACCCACTGCCCACTATGGCAGTTGGTTAAACAGCACCTTCTTCATTAGCTATCTCCATGGACCAGGCCAAACCACTTCTCTACCTCCCTCCCTGTTTCCTGATCCCTCCAAATAAATGAAATGCCTTCAATCCTTGCTTCAAGATCAGGCTTTGGAAGACTCAAAATAACATAGCACTGTGGACAAGAGACTGGGTCTCTTCCCCCTTGCCGGTCCTCATTCTCCCTTCTCTCCCAGCATGGCTTCTTCCTCCATGGCAAGCTGCTGCACCCCCTTTGTTCCTAAAGGTCACCTGGGAGCGCTCTTTCACCAGAAGTTTGCACTGTTTGTGTCCATGCCTGTTTCCATGTCAGCCGACACCATGAGGATGTACATATGAACTCCAGTCCTTCTTTAAGCATCTCTCTTTGTCAAATGAGGTGTTCATGAGGGAAAGAGCCCTAACTGACAAGCATCTTCAGCACAGAGCAGCAGGTACAGCATTCCTAAATTGCCTTGAGGTCACTGCCACTAAGAAGGTTACTGGCACTTTGTCCCCCCTGGGCAGTCTCTCTCCCTCTTGCTGGACCTCTCTTGTCTCTCCTCCTTTGCTTTCATTTTCTCCCTGCTCCCACGCTCATGCCCAAGCTCTCTCTCACCACCCAAATAAACTGAGGCTCCTCACCCACCCACCTTAGATCTGTATTTTGGCACCAGTGGATACCAACCCTTCGGAGGACCATGCACCCGCCCTAAGCCTTTATTTAGGGATTCTGTGCAACCTGAGACCAGAGGTTACAACAGTAAATCGCCCGGCCATACCTCTGTAGGGCAGGAGACAACTTGTGTTTTAATTGCTTGCTGACAAGCTTTTCACCCCATTAGATTGTGAGCTCCCTGAGAAGCAGAGCAGTTCTCACTCATCTATGTGCCTTCACAACTGCTGTCCAAGCAAGCCCATTTCTGGTCCCCAGAGGCAAGAAGGGCCAAAGCCCTTTGTGCCAAGTGGCATCACAGCAAGAAATTAAGACTTTATTTGAATTCCCAACCACATGGCTATACAACCTGGGGGCACCACTCACATCATATTCTGTGGCTTGTGCTCTGGGGGAGCTTTTCAATAGAACCCGATGTGAATGTAACCCTTGAGTTGTGTGATGCTGTGGTGCTCCAAGCTGCGCTTTCTCCATCCTTCCCTACTCTCCCTTTTAACTGCACACAACCCCCACCTGCGAGGTCTCTCTCACTGCTCCACAGGAGGCCATTATATGACCATTATATCCTGTGCGCCAGCCGGACAGCACACGCCAGCCAGTTGGGCAGGCACCAACAAATTAAGTTCCTATTTTATTGAGTGTTTTCAAGTTAGCTTTATTTAGGTGAGAGGGAAGTCAGCAGATGGTCATACACGTGTGTACCACATTTTTATAAGCAGCTTTCCCTTAAAGGAAAGAACCAGCATAAATCTACGAAAGCAGCCTCACGGTAGGGAAGGCAGAGAAATCCAGCTCAGGGATATTTTTTGTCTGGTCTCAGAAACTAATATATTACCAGCTGCATGATGACAAAGGAGACTGGCAACCTTGGAGGCCCGGGTTCTAAGTTGCTTTGTGACTTTGCACAAATATGGATAATTACCATCCATCCATCCATCTATCCACTGAACTACACCACCCGAGGATACAGGTGAGGTACCTGCATAGGTTAACACCTGAGCTGAGGTTTGAGGGCAGAGCAATTCTTCAAACAAAAATGAGGTGGGGGCTGAGTGTCCTGGGTAAAAAGCAGCTTCAGTGATAAATTCTGACTGGATTCGCATGAGTATGTGGGGGATGGTAAAGAGGGAGGCTGGGGAAGAAGGGAGGCAGGAAGGGCCAGGTTCACAAGGGCCTCTTGTGAACAGCTGAGGATTCTGAACTCCATCCTGAAGAATGTGAAGCAGGAGGAGTGACAAGATCAAGTTCCTTCTCAAATTTTTATGACATAACTAAGATTTATCTTTTAAATTATATGCTTATGATCATAATACTTTTCTTATACTTGCTTACTGTTTTAAATATTTGTAAAAATCATTTTCGCTTGCTTCTGTGCTTTTTTAGAATTAACACGTTTTTATTCAAGTACTTTTATCTTCTTGAGTGCTTTATCTGTAAATAATTATTTCTGAGGAACAGTTCCCCAGTGACGGTTCACATTCCCTAGAACTGACCAGAAGGTCGTCACCAGCAAACGCTTCCCGCATCTCTCCACCCGAGCAGCTTCCGGGCCTCAGGGAGCGTGGCCCATAGCCAGGAAGTGCCGGAGAGCTCCTGGCCTCGCAGTTTCTCAGCGAGTGAGTGACAGGAGCTGGTAGATAAATCTCCAGGAGCTTCCTCTCCCCTCAGGGGATGACTCCGAGGTGTCCGCAAACTCTCTCTAAGCTTCTGTGGCAGGACAGGGCGGAGCCACCCACGGGGTCCATCACCTGCGCATGTGTACTCATCTCCCGTCTGTCCTCCCTTCCGGTCTGAACTCACCACGCCCACTCGGGGCCTCCCAGGGCCTTCCCCCAACAAATGACCTGCACTACATCATCACATCAGGGTCGCTTCTGAGGGGAATCCAAGTGAAGAGAGTTACTAGGGTTTCATAGATCTGCGGATATCTTTATTTTGCCTTCACCGTGGCGGCCCAGTCGACTGGCTCTAGCATTCTTAATTCACAAAAATCATTCCAGCTTTTCATGCTAATGTTACGAAAGTTGTAGAAAGCTGATTTGTTTTCTGCTAGACATACTATCCTTTAGAGCCTTAAAATTAAAAATTTCATTAATCTATGTGTAGGCATTTCAGCTGTTATCTGCACACCTGTTCAAGCACGTGGCGCTTCTGTGCCGTCCACTCGCGCCTTCTCTCCCATCACTAGGGCCCCGCTCTCCTGGCTGGCTCTCCACTCTCCCGCCATACCACCTCCACGTCTGTCATCTTCACTGCAGCTTCCAAAACATGCCCTCTACCCAATGAACCTGCTTTCCACACTGCTAATGCTGCTCTTTCCTGATTATAGGACATATTTTAATTCTATCATTGCTTTCTTGTTTTCAGTGTCAGGTTTTCTTATTGCCGCCACAAACTTTATTCTTGCTTGCTTCTCAGTCCACTGCATTTTCACCCAAGGGTACTGTTTGACAATCTGGTCTTTTACTATGCATCCTTTCTTTCCCTAGAATTTCATCAAAAGCAAAAGTCAACGCTCTTTAAAATTTACTTTTGTTTTCTGTTAATAATCTCTTCAAAAGGTATGCTTTCCCTCTGTATATGGAGTTATACTTCTCTTAGTTTGTGTGCTAGAAGCTTCTTTCAGGGTCCAGGGTGGTTTTTCTAGGTCTCTGGGTGGGAAATGGGGGGTGGGGGCTCTCTTGTTGCCCCCTCACTACCTAGCTGGGTGCTGTTAGTCGTGCTCTGAGCTCATCAGTGGCATCTTGGTCCTCTATTGCTCAATCCTGCAGCTGTGATTGTACATAGAAGAGGACATTTTGTTTCTTTCCTGCTGCACTGAGGGTCACCGAGCTTACCTGCTTTTCTAGCTGGCCCTGCCTCCACGCAGCTGCGTGACATTGATGTGTCCTGACACCTTTTGTGTACTAACATTCCCTCATCCCCAAGAGCTCCAATACCTTGTCAGCTTTCTGCAAACTGAAGTCTAGCGTTTCCTGCACCAAAGGTTTTAAAGGTTGCTGGGATTCAATGGCAAGGGAGTTAAATAACGTGTTCCCATGTTCTCACGAGCAGGTACAGTGCCTAAGGACAAACCTGTGCCCTCCTTAGGGGCACTGTCTAGGCTTGCTAGAGCTCCCCCGTCCAGAATGGTGGCTGTGATGGGACACAGTGGTCAGAGAGGACATAGGGGTGGAAGTGCTACTCCCCTGCCACTTCACGGGGGACAATTCTGCTAGTGATTTATGCTCTGGGGCGTTCCCCCACCTCTTTCCACCCTATAAATCAGATCAAGGCTAAATTTTATGACGGCACACCCTTATTCAGCCCTTTCCCTGATCCATCCTGCTTCCCTCATTTCTTTTTTCCTAAGAGTATTCCCCCAATAAATCAGATCACCAGATTTTATGCAGTAAGGAGAGAATGAGAAAAATGTTTGTAAATCCCCCTGTGGTCTATAAATGCTGCTTCCCCTCCCCCTAACAATTGTGGAACTATTCAGTTATAACCACCTGCTCAGGCTAGTCTCTGTTAAGACTTTCATTGCAATATTATTTAAAAGATAACAAAACAGGAAATAATCTAAATATCTAATTATAGGAAATTGTAGGCCATCCACAGCATATCCAATGATGGAATATCAAGCAGTCTCCAAGATAAAAAGACAATCATGGAGAAGGGAAGCAAAGTAAGGCACAGGAGGCTACTTAGTTCATGAAATGACATTACAGAGTCCTACACATTGACAGAGCGGAGCCAGCTTTCCAGGAGACAACCACACTCAGTCACTTAAGAGGATGAGTGCTCAGGAGAAGCAGTTACTCCTAATCCTCACATCAGAGATTCTGATTCCATTTTAACGTCGACATCAAGGCAACATGTTGGATGCCACACACAGTGTGTGACTGCAGAAGTTTCCATCAAAACAGCTGTCAACAGAGCAGCCTTGGTCGGGTGAGGTCTGAGGCTACTCGTTTCTCCTGCTGCCCCTGAAGAGGCCTGTTATTCCTTCTTCCCAAAAGGGTTTCATCGACACCATACCACACAGGAGTCAATGCCAGTTCCTTTTTCCTTTCTGAGTGGTGCTATTTAAACTTGATTCAAGTCAATTCACACTACCAAAAAAACCCTTACAGAAATAATTCATGGAAATAATTTCATTTTCTCAATTCACTAAAATATTTCAGGAATAAATAAATATGCAACAGTATAGGCTGATATACCTGATCCTCTAATGGAAAACATCAAGTGCATCGCTGACGACAAGCATGATAAGCAGTAATCTGTCCTTATTTCTTATCTTGTATTTCACAACTGACCTACAACTGGAATCTCTAGAATGTGCGTTGCTGGAGACAGTGACTATCATCCCAGAGAGAGGACCAGACCGATGACTGTAGGGAAAGGGCTCTGCAAGAGAGTGGGGTGGGCAGCCGTGAGGGATACTGCTCTGCCGCTCAGTGGGCATTTAGTCTGTGCTTGGCTGCACCAACATATTCTAAGTCCAAGAGGAAAATGTTCAAATAGTTACAAATAACACTCAACATAAAGAGACAGTTCTTACAGAATCACTGTAGACCACCAGCTACAATGAAAGTCAGAAAATGTGCCAGGCAGAACAAAGGCTCTCTTTTGTAGGTGCTCTCCTTACCTTCTGCCACATGTTGATGAAGAAAAGCTCCCGGGAAACATTGAATGAGACGTTGGCATCATAGGCATCGTCCCCAAGGTTGGAGATGGAGATGTTTAGGGAGATGTTCTTCACAGCCCCCAAAGCTAGATAGGGAGTTTTCTCATCAACGCTGCAAGGGAAACAAACAGCAGTCAATACCCTGAAGTTTTCACTAATTTGTGGCATCTGGGGGTGGCTGAGAGAGGGGGACAGAAACCCCACTGGGAACAGAATGACAAGTCCTGGGAACCCCACTAGCCAACCCTATATCCTCAGGCAGTCAGCTCCCATGGGGCTCAATATTCCATCCAAGCACAGGGGGTTCTGTGTTGCCTAAACCACTAGGCTGTTCGGTAACTTACAAGAAATCTGGAAAATTATATAAGACATTTAGTAACCTACATGTGGAGTCTGGTCATATAGCAATTCATTGAAATATTTTTGAACACTACTCTACGTCAGCAAAACAGAGGTCTTGCCTTCGTGGAGCTCCAGGGAGAGAAAAAAAAACAAAACAAAATAAAGAAAAAGAAGCAAACACACAGGTTAGTGCTAAGCACTATGGAGAAAACTTACAGGGGGTAAGAAGGATAGAGAGGGGCTGATATGGAGGCGAGTGGGTTGTGATTTGGAATAGGATGTTCAGGGAAGCCTCAACTTCTCAGCAGAAGCCTAATAGAAGGTAGCAAGACAGACAGCAGAAAACTAGCAGGGGTGCTGAAATGGTCAAGGACTAGAATGGAGGCCAGTGTAGCTGGGGGGCGGGGGCTTGTGAGAGGAAGTAACTCTGAGAGGCAAAAGGTAGTACTCAGCAGGAAGGTTCCCAAGGACACTCTAGGTCCTTGTAAAGACCTCATTTGACACTAAGATGGGAGCACCTTCAGGGCTTTGAGCAGAGGAGAGGTGTGACCTGATTTCTATGTTTAAAAGCTCACACGGGCTGAGAACTGTTGTGGGGTGAGAGGCTGAGGGAAGCAGAGAGCCTGGTTAGGAAGCTGCGGTAATAATCCAAGAGAACATGACTCAGACCATGGTGTAGAAGCTGAGGTAGTGAGAAGATATTCTGGATATGTTTCACAAGCTGGGCCAACAGATTTAGCTCATGGCTTGGGTAAGGGGTGTTAGGGAAAGAGAGCAGTCAAGGGTATTCTTTAAGAATTTCAGATTCAGGGCCTCCCTGGTAGTGCAACGGGTTAAGTCTTGCCACTATGAAGCTGTCTGCAGCCACTGCAGCATGAGTCCAATCCCTGGCCAAGCTGACCCACATGGTGCAGCAGACCTCTCCTGTCTTGCCTACTGCTCCCCTCAGCAGTGTATTTCAGTAGATCTGCCTGTTCCGCTCCCCACTCTGTCTCTGGTGAATCCTCTAAAAGCCCCCCAAACCTCAGGCCTACACCGCAGTTCTTGTATGCATAAATAAATAAATCTTAAAAAAAAAAGAATTTTAGATTCAACAACTAGAAGGGAAGAATTATTTACTTAGAAGGTTTGGCAGAGAAAATCCAAAGGCCAACTGGTAGAACTAGGATTAAAGTTGGTGGAAAAGTGGGCGCAAAGAAGGGGTTTTGTTTTGTTTTTTTAAGATGGAAATTACAGCATATCTGCATGATAATGGGAAGGATCTGCTAGAGATGAAACAATGTCAGTGTGACAGGGGATCGCCACTGGATGGCCTGGGTGAATAAGTGGAGGGGGTGGCCTCAGCTGGTATGAGGTGAGAAAGTGGAGATGCATCGGTAGGCAGGTGGTAGGAACATGAGAAAGTTCTCTTGTGATTTATTCCATTTTGCAGTGAAATGGAAGCAGGGTCAAAGGCTGGGAAGGGAGAGGAGGAGGAGATGTTTAAGGGGTGAGGAGATGTAGGGAAATGGCACATGGAGATGAAGATGAAGATGAGGATGGAAACCATGATAAAGATGCACATGCGACTGATGATTATTATAGGATGTGAGCTTGGGAAAGAATAAATTCAGGGTGGTGGTCAATCTTGTGTTAGGCCAACCAGTTCACTGAAGCTGTGATTAAACAAATGAGGGTTTGTGTAATGAAGTTGTCACTTTTGGCTGCTCAGCATCCTGACACCATCCTCTCTGGGAAGTGGGGGATCTACAGATGGGAGAGGGAAACCTATCGACAGGAAGGGGGCTATCCAAAGTCTCAACAGTTAAGGCAGTTAATACATCATGAAAGAGAAGAGAACTACCCAAAGTCTCAACAGATCCTCCTTCTCCTCCACTCATGGTGGTTAAATGTGGGCCCCTAGCTAAGTGCATCATATGATCTAAGGGTGGTTGAGTGGCCTGGGTATGGAGAACAGATAGTGCCAATCATGTCCATGAACTCTGAGGGTTGCTCGAAGACATCAGGGCCTTCTGGGATCATCTAGAATCATCAAGACCCATCTAATGTCTACAGAGTTGACAGCTTTCTGAGCTAAGGTTTTCCTCCTGTTTCCTGCTGATTTTTGTGAATTAGTCCACATCCGCCCAAAGCATTCCTTTTCTGCTTAAATTAACCAGCACATGTTAGTTGTTGTTTGCAGCCATTAATAGTTAATATACCATGAAAGAGAAGAGAACTATCCAAAGTCTCAATAGGCCATAATACTTTGAAATATGAATTTGGAGAAGGAGGAGTTATCATTATCCCTCCATAAAGAGAGGACTTCATTTTCCCACATGCCTGGCGCGTCAACAAGAATAACATGAGCAATGAAAGATCTGAAGGCCTTGCTTTTGGAAGCAAGGGGTGTAAGGATCCAAACAAGATGTGAAAAATTAACTTGGAGAAAAGTTTCAAATTCTTGAATGGCCTCCAATAAATTAAGACCCTGACCTCAAGCTATTGTGGCAATTATTTATTATTGTTGGCCATTTTAATTTTAAACAATTGATGGGTTATTTCTGTCCTCCTGTTTGCTTTTAGAAGATTAAAGGAGTAATCCTCAGGCCTTAAGAAGCTATGCAAGAGAGCTAACTCACTTTATCTTGAGAAGGAAATGCATAAGCACACAAGTAGCCCAGTGGCCACAGAGAGCATCCACAGTTCATTTCCAAATAGAATTATTAAGCAGAGAGAAAATACTTTTAGAAAAGCATAGGACTGTCGGGTTAGGGAGTTGTCTCCTCATTCCAGTTTTGTTGTTCATGGGATCAGCCTCCTTTACTGCTGTGTAAGTAATGAGGGATCAGACCAGGGATATGTAACCTTTTGCCAGTCCCCAAAGCTTGGGGCTCTGTTACTTAATTATGCAGCAAGTTCATGCCTGGGAGTTCAAAGTCAAGTGATTCAAATAAGTCTCTGTGACTAAGAGAAGCCAGTCACCTTGCAGGGAAGAATATGAACTCAGAGATAAAAAAAAAAAAAGTCTTAAGGTGGTTTTCAGTCTATTTCACAGCTGAAAAATTATGTATAAAACAGCATGTCTCTGTTTCCAAAGCTATTCTTAGAAATGCAATTTTCCAGCATGATTCTAGGTACTTTCAAATATGTTGTTCTCTGAAACCTAACAATAACATGAAAGATTCCTGATGTTGGGCCCAGTTTTAGACATGAGGAATCAAGATGCAGAGAGAGAAGGCGACTTGGCCAAGGAATTGTGTGGGGTTTAGAACTCAATGTCTCCAATGCCTTCAAAACGCGCCCCCTCTCCATCATTGCCCATATTCTCCACCCTCTTGCCCATCATACCCCAGCAGCCTCTCTCTTTCCTCCCTCCTGGGTGAAATAAATCTCCCTATTATGAGCTTCTCCAGCCACAGGGCACTTACAAAAGTTCTGAGGAACATTTATTTGCATGACTATTTGTGAAGGACTATCTCTTCCCAACTGGAATTGATCTAAGTTCCAGCGGGCAAGCACCTCTGTCTGGTCTTGCTCATCACTGTACTCACAGTGGGTAATGTGCCTGGTGCAATGAGCCCTGATGCATGAATAGATGAATGAACACATACAACAGCCCCACACAAGTCAGCAGCACATCCTTTGCATTTTACGTGTGCAGAAGGTGAGTCCAACTGAGCCACCTGACCCCCTTGACAGAGGTCACACAGCCATGTAAGGGGGAGCTGGACTAGAGCCAAACGTCTGCTGGTACGGAGGCTGTTAGAGTAGCAGCTTGTGCATGAACTCCATCTTGGTCAGGACAGGTTTTGGCAAGACATGTCTTTTAACGACATCTGAAGAAAGCAGGACTCCATGAAGACTAACCTCTCTGCCAGAACTGCTGAAAGATTAAAATGATCAGACTGAGGGATTCTGTGCCAGACATTCCATGGGAGCTGACTTATTTGTTGAGGAACAGTCTTTGTGATTTTCAAGGAATTTCATTCCCTGAGAAATTTTCCCATTAATTCTAATTTGCTTGTATAGCCTTTTAAGCAGGTCATATTATTTGGTATGCCTATCATCCTGGTATATTTTTATCGATTTATTCATAACCAGCATAAGCTACAAACTGTACAGTTTCTAGAAAACTTACAGCACAGATACAGCCGGCTGGAAACTTACTGCTCAGCTGTTATCAGAAATAACAAATATTACTGTCCTAACACATCTTACAACAGCTATTCTTGCACATATTGGGTTTACATGTAAGCTTAGCACCAGTTACTTCATGATGCCAGACACCAGATGTCCCTGATGGCATCTCAGGAGCTGTGTCACCTGCGAGAGGTGGAGATGTTGCCCTCTGATCTCACTACCCCTGAGCAGGGCTGACCACTCCAACTTCCTTAATGGGCAAATAAAATGCATTCCCGTATCAGTCACATTCTGCTGAACCACCAAGGCCACTAAAGTCGAGGTCTTCCCCTTCTACCATCATGGAAATAGTTTTATGCAGATAATTTTTTATGAAGATGCTGAGGGAAGAAACTAAAGCAGTTACATGGTGTTTAATAATTAATTTTCCATGAGCTCATTTTAGATCACCCTTAAGTCTTAAAGATATAAACCATGATCTTATTTTTAAAAATTGTGGTTATAACTGACCTTCCATATAATAAAGTGCTTTTATTTTCTTTTGCTGCCAGCTTACATCTAAGCATGCGTGAAGGCTTAGAAGTTAATCAAGAGCATTTTACGCTTTTTATCTAGTGCATTCTAAGGTTAATCCAAATGTATGTCTAAGTTTTAAAAATGTCTTCATATACCATTATAGTTATTATTGACATTATACTCGAATCACAACTCCATTTGAGAATGACAACTAGGTTAATGGTAAGGGGTAGCCGAATCCATCCATTTTCCTGGATTTCTCCATCTTTCCTCTCTCTCTTTCCCGCCTCCTCTCTCGTCATTTATCCATCTATTCACTACTTTTTCAAACTGGCTTCTCAACTTAGGTGCCAAGGATACAGTCCCAAGGTGCCAAGGATACAAGAGACAAACATGCAAAACATAAGAATGTCAACATGTGCTGCGTGCTGACCCACAGCGACGAAGAAACACCCCTAGGAGCTTCCCTATGCTCTGCCAGCACAAAGATGGGATTCCACAGGGAAGGTAGGGGAATATTACAAAACATACCACTAAGGAGGCAAACTATGAATGCTACAATTAATGGGAACAAATGTTCCTTAGACTGATTGTATACACACACACACACACACACACACACATGGAAATCATATTAAGAGGACTTTGTGAAGCAGATCATATTCTCCCATGGAGAGATGTCAAAATCTGGGGTAGTATTCCTGATAAAGTTTCAGCATCCAACAAACCACAGACATTCTCAAGAGCATGTCATAAAAGCAATGATATAAATTACAGCTACACAATTGAAAACTATAAACTATGCTTCCAATTCTTAAAAATGACTAGACACCATGAAATCAGAAATGGGATTTGACAACTGGATGGGGTTCCCCTGAGTCATCACTTTGCAGATTGAGGTCAGAGAGGTCACCCCTGGCCCGTGGCGGCTCAACAGATGACAGCAGAGCCGGGCAGCCCTCCCATTCCGGGCCCAGTGTTTCTGCCTCCAGGCTCACTGGCCCTAAACTACATAAAAATATAAATAGCCAGTGTCAAATTTGCATCATATTTGGCTAGAATGAAATGAGAAATAAACTTGTGTTTGTCTTTAGACACTTTTTTTTAGAATATTTAGAATATTTTATTAATAGCGAGATGCCAAAGTGAAAGCATCATAAAATGCAGTAGACTGTTGGGAAGGAAAGGCCTCTCAGTAAATTATATGTATTTGACTTTTAATAATATAAAATGATTGATCTGTGATTACGCTTTAATGCTACCTATTTCTCATGTTACTGGCAAAGCACAGGTCTAAGAAAAACTAAATGCATTCGAGTAAAAACTGGAAAAAATATTGAGTGCTTTAAAATAAAATTGATACTATTTAGTTCTTAAAGTGCGTTTTAAAATGTCACAAGAGAAAACAGACCACGTGTGTACTTTTCCTCCCACAAGGTCATTTTGAATTTCACCAAAATCTGCTGCCCAGGATTGTACCTGTGCAGAGCCCCAGCAGCTACATATGGTGTGGGGGCGGGGGGGAGGGGGGAAGCAAGCAAGAGAACAGGTCTTAGCCTGGGCCCCCCAGTAGCAGATCCTGAGGCAGGTGTGAGAGCAAGTCCATTATTGGAAGGTAGGCCCACAAAACACCAGTAGGAGTGAGGAGGAGCGAGACAGAAAGGACGACAGCCAACAGAGGAGGTGACATCAAGTCAGTGGCCCCTGAGGGCACCTGACGCTTCCTCTTGCTGGGAGTTACCCCATCTCGTCCTATGGTTGGCCTATTCCCAGTACCACACCAACACAGATGTTGGGCTTCCTCCTGCGGTCTCTTGCCTCAGCCCTAGACCTCCTGCTCCACCCAGCTGAGGGTCCTCACTCTGGAGTCTCACTTCACATCCTTTGTTCGAAACTCACTAACTCATCCGGGACCCTGCCTGCCGGTCAGGTCTGCTCATTCTCTCTCGGTTACTCCAGGTCTCTGCTCCGACTACCCCATCTTTCATTTCCCTGGCTATGCACCCCAGGGCTTGGTTGGGCTTCCGCTGAAACCTCAGTTAATGCAGGTCTGTGTAAGATGCTTCACCATCTCCCAGGACATTTGCTTACTTTCAAATATGCTTTTAAAAATTTAAAGAGCAGCAGTCGACATTAATTTCTGCTTTTGTTTTAAATCCATAACTCTAAGTGGCTTTAATAGTCGTGTTGTTTATATCCATGATACTGCATAAATCAATACTATCATTAAATAGAATATGCTGGATGGATGGATGGATGGATGGAGGTTCCAACCTTTTCCAACAGTGGGTTATAATGACATTTACTTCCAGGATGTGCTTCACATCTCTGTTGTGTTTTATAAATCCTTTTAATCAAGCAAAGCAGATCCATATGGTTATTAACTCCAGACAAAGATCGTGAGGCACCCCTGTAAGGCATGTCAGTTAGTTTATAGTGGGTCAGGGAAAAGATCCCAGGGACTAATTTCTGTTTGAAAAACACTTACATGAGGCCAGAAGTACTCCGATCTCTCTCATATGTACCCACCTTGGCCAGTGATGATCAGAGCCAAAATAGTGGTTTCCCTAGCAACATTCAGATATTAACATAAATGTGTTATTTAAAAACAACAACATGCTTATATATTCACTGGCTTTGCTAGCATCGACCTGGTCTACCTCTGGCTCATTTAATGACTCACGTGGTGGTAGAATCAGTATTTGCTTTAAAGATCATTCTTTTTCTAATGAGGCAAACATGAGAAGCCAGAGGGCCCACCCCATCCCTCCAAGCAGTGCAGGCTCTCTCCTCCTGCCCCATCTGTTTAACTGTGAAAAGAACTGCTGGTTCCCAGCTAACAGAGAAATTCAAATCCTCATCAGCCTTTACTTTAGGGGTAGTTTCCGGGATCACTGAATCTTAGGACATCTGGAACAAATCAGGTTTGCTCACTGTAACAACTGGATTAAAGACAAAGAGTACTTTGGGGGACAGAGGAATTCCCAAGATCGGTGTCTGTTCAGAGGTCTGATGTCCTAAGACAGGGCTGGCGTGCAGCAGTGTGTGACCTGGCCAGCAGTGGTGCTGTGCCACCCTACGTCACCCACAAGCCGCCCGCTGAACGTGGCAACCACACACTCAGCGCAAGAGGCTGACCTGCACTTCATAGAGGCCGGCGAGTCAGACAACTCCAGAAAATCCAGGCCAGTGGCCCTGTGGTGCCTCAACAAATAACTCTGCTATGGCCATGATTTTTCTCGAGGTTAGCTCAAAAAACAAATGGGGGTATAAAAGGTCACAGACAACAGAATGTATTGACACTCCAAGCCTCCTGGATTTGGAACCTTTATCCTGTGAACGGAGGCAGCCATGGAGCAGGAAAAAGTTGTTCTTCCCACCTGGGTTCTCGAAGGCAGAAAACAAGAAACAAGAAACACCAAAAAATTCAACATGTCAGGCCCATACTCACCACGTCAAATTTCTCGTGTTCGCATTATGTTCAAATCTTGTGAACACAGAAAACATTCTACAAAAGAGGCAAGTGCTCATGGTGAGAGGGTCCATTACTCCCCCAATATCACGGGATCCCTCCTGAACCATGGACTGTGACTCAGTTTCCCCCTTTTTTGTCACAAAAACCATTTTTCACAAGGTGATCCCCTTTGATCCCTTGTGTCTAGACCTCTTTAAAAACAAAGTCTCAGGGAAGAAGCATCCAGAAGTAATCCTAAAAGATATAAAGTCCCACATATCACCTGACGGTACCCTCTACACATACACCACAGACCTGAGTTCAAAAAAGCCAAAACCCTCCAAATCCAAGAGAGCAGATAAAAAAAGCTCATCAGCAACTATCTCCCCTTTAACCCTCACTAATATCTGATAAACCACATTGGATTTGCTTTCCTTTTGAAACTCATAGTCCTAAAAAGGAATCCGACCGCCTGGCCCGGACAACTAAAAACAAAATGTGAGGTCTCAGTTCCACAGTGTCTCCGGTCAGGCCCCCTGGAAGCAGTGGTCCGGGCCACGGACTCTGCTCTTTATAGGGACATGCTCCGAGAAGCGCGGACAAGGCAGGGTGGGGCAGGAAGCGGCTGAGCAAGGCTGTCTCTCGGGACTTGGCCTGATTCACTTGTGCTCTGGAACAAAAAGCACAGCATGCAGTCTGACAAGGGGGCTGCCCTTGGCCAGTCACTGACTGAGACACTGACTTATACCCAGAGTGGGTATAAGCTCCCATGCCAGGCTGTGCCCAGGGCCATTCTCCAGCCCAGAGGAGGGGCAGCTACGAGCCCTTAGCAGCCAACACTCACAGCGGCTGGGCACGTGCACCTGCGCAGTACAAAAGATGTGGCCCTGGCACCAATAGCATCCACCCAGTCGCGTCATTTGGGGATCAAGATTCCCCTGGAGCGGAATCAGGGTCATAAAATCTAGAAGTTCTCTACATGGTACCTTCCCTCTCCCTGCAGCTTCAACGAACTGTGTTACGGGCAGTTCCAGGGAAGCCAAGTCTGCCACTTTGGCTCTGGGATGTGGGCATAACCTTGTCCTCTGGGGATAAAAGAAAAGGACCCTCCCTCCTCAGCCACAGTTGTCTTTGAGTTTTAATCTGTGAAGAACCAGCAGGGTTATATCAGGTGGTTGAGAAAAAACTGGCGAGAGATGCTAATGAGAGGGTGTGTATGAGACCACGAGGAAGAATGTGTGGGGCAAGATTTACTTCAGGAAATAAAACATTTTGTGCATCTTTGGAACTTGACTTTTCTTGCCATCACTATGTTGCTCCCAGATGGGTGAGTCTAGCATTAGTGGCAAGAGACCAACAACAGTCACAGAGCAAACTGCAAAAATCTTAGTAAAGAAAGCACGTGGCTCCCCATCTGCTTGGGATTTAAGAGACGCGAGGGATGGAGCAGTTATATTCTCTCGATGGGTCCTGTTCTTGGGTTGAGAGGCCAGCGGGAAGGAACCTAACAGCCAGATCATGTTGACCCTGCTGGAAAGATGCTTCCACATAAAACTTTCAGTGACTGGTTATATTGGATGCCAAGGAAAAGACTACTGAGTACATTTTTATTAGCTATACCCAGGAGGTAGACCCAGACATCCCCAGCTGCTCGGGAGAAAGGCTGGCCAGGAGGTGTCCCGGCCCCTGCTGTGCCGTGTCCCTGCTCCCCTATGGGTTCCCCATCCTCTCCCCACCCAGACGGAAAGTCTTGGTCAGTGTCTGCTCGCTGGGGAGAGAGCGGTTCTGTATCTGGTGGGAGAGATTCCTGCCGCCTGTGTGTGAGACCCTGAAAATGAAGTGACCTCCCCTGTCCCACAAAGGAAAGCATTCGGTCCCCGGGGGGGGGGACCCCTCCCCCTCACTGACCCCCAGCCTGACACTGGGCCTGGTAAACCATTTAGGAAACTACACTCAGATCCTCCCTGAGATAGGAAGGAATTTCCAAAGGTCATTTACGTCTGGTTCGCAGACAGTCCAGGTTCCCCAAGCTGCCATGGCTATTTCAAGAGAGAAGCCAGGGTCTAAAGGTTAGAGCCCTGGACTCACCTCAGGCACCCGCCTCAGGTGTTTTTCCTGCCTTTGCCATTAAACTTTCTTTTTGACTTCGACTAAGTGACCCAAGCCCCTGCCTATCAGCTTCCTGCTCAGCACTACTGCTCCAAGTACATCCCTAAAACCCGCCAACCCCAGGGAGCCCGTGAGCTGGGCTTGCTTCTAGCCTCTCGGAGCTGCTTTGCAGGGCAACTAAGGGGGCATCTGAGCCCAAATAACTGTGTGCACTTAGCCTCAGGTTGCGGGGGAGCCAGGCCTCCTAAGAACCACAGCTGCAGGGCAGGCCCACCCAGGTTCCTTCCAGGAGGATGGACATGCGCCAGGGATCTGACCCTCTCTGCCTGGGATGTGCTGTGGACACACCCCCTGCCTGCCTTTGTGGCTGTCCTAGGAAAATGGGAATAAAGCTCCCAAGCCTGTGATTGCTTGTGAGCTGGTCTAAAGCTAACTGCCCTTCAATATGTGGTTACACGTGGTAGAGGAGTAAGATGCGGACTATTCCAACAGGAAACAGTTACCATAGTAATGGAGAATATTGGGTGTTCAGCAAAACACAGAAAGCAAGCATTCCCGGATATTGAATAGGAAGAAGACTCAGTGTCAAAAGATGACAAAGCACTCCTGCCGGAGATTCCAGAATAACTTCGTCAACTGAGATTCTCTGAGAAAGGCGGTAGTGCAGACATCATCTGCACCCCTGGCCACTGCCCTCACACTGTTCTGAATGCTCTTGGTGACTTCCAGCTGCCAGTGTCTCCATTTTGGCATTTCAGGGTGTTTTTCCAGAACCAGACAAGGTGCGGTCTGTCACAAGCTGTAAGTACCAAGGGATTAACTGTCCTTGCCCTCCTAACCCCAGGGCAGCCATCAAACTGGGAATCTCAGGAGCTGGTCCATAAACATCTCAGTCTCTTCACCCCTCAGAGGCAATGATCTGAGATGTATCCTTCCCACAATCCTTAGTGGTTCCCTGCAGGATGCTGCTCCAGACGTCCTCTGTGGTACCTGGGTGAAGTGGACTGATTGACAGCCCCTTCCAGTCACACCCCCTGCGCGGGTGTGTGTTGCAGCTCCGTCCACCAAGAGCAGTTCATTTCTCCGTCCTGTGAATCCAGCTGATCCTGTGACTTTGCTTTGGCCAACAGAATGTGGTGAAATAATAATTTCTCTTCTACTGAGGCTTACCAATTCCTCTACCTCATATAACCAAACACTTTTGGAAGCTAATTCATTATTAACTAATTTGTGTATAAACAAATTCATTAAATAATCAAAATAACAGTATAAGGTCTCGCCCTTATTTCCCCCATTTTACAGATGAAGAAACAGGCACAGAGAGGTCAGACAACTTGCCCAAGATCATGCCGCTGGTAAAACAGGGATTATTTAATTTGTTCCAAGTTCCAGATATTTATTCATCAGTGTGAACCTAACACAATACACCAATATGACTTTGTGCGTTTAGAGGGGAAGTATTCCCTAGTTAAGTGGAAAATTGTGTGGATGGCTTCTGGATGGCCTTCATTTTAAGCAGTTTTATAGTGAAATATTTAGAAGTCTGGACCTTCTTCATTCTGCTGTCAGCTACATTCACTTAGTAGAACTTGTACTGCTCATGGGGCCCAGCTTGTTCCAGGTTATTCTTTCTGTCCCGTGACACCTGGATTGAGCAAAGCCGGACACATGACTTGCAGCGCTGCTCCAGTCCCTCTGGCTCCAACAAATACAAAGAGGGGGGCACCAAGCTAGGAGGCTTCTTGGCCTGACTGGGGATCTGGCAGACCATGGAGAGGCCTTGGGCCGGGAAGGAGAGGAGAACAAACCTGTGAGGCCCAGCACCAAGTCTCTGCCTAGAGGGTGTTATGTACACAAGACTCTCTAGGGAACCTAGTGTGCAATTAACAGGGGTCTCTTCCCCTTCATAAAACAAAATAATTTTAATTCTACCCTAAGTTGTACAATTAATGTTTCTGGCCACTTTGCAACTCTGGAGGAGAATAATTTGTTTCCAAGTCTAAGTCCCTGGGAACAGGGGCCCTCCCCTTGAAGGCTGGCCTTTCATACATAGAGTTATCCATCTCCCAGCCAAGGGTTTTGGGAAACTCACTTCACAACAGTCCCTGCCATAATAACAGCATTACTGAGGCTGGAACCATAGGACCATTATATATGGCCACTAGATGGTTCCCATAACTTCACAAATATTCCACTGTGTCTTTTCACCTCCCTTAAGGGTTCTTTCATTATTTGAGTCAGCTTGCCAAAAGGCACTGAAATGTTCCACAGGTCTCCTATGGGATGCATCAAAAATACATACATTTTAGCTCAACTGCCATAGTCAATATTTCTTCTTCATTATATTAACCATATACAATGCTTTCTTAGGTACTGTGAGTACTCAGACAAAGCAAAACATAGTTGCATCACTCTACTATGGAATTTTCAATCCTACTTAATAGAAATGATGTAAATGGCTTTATCCCTATTGCTGGACATTTTGGAAACGGCTTGTTTGGGAACGAGCAGAGACTTAAACACAGAGCTGATTGCTTTAGGAGACAATAGTCCTGATGGAATTCATGCTCTTTGGTGAGAGAAAAAAAAAAATCCACAAGTCCCAGACACAGACAGCATTTCCTCACTTGATCCCCGGCCATGCTGGGAGGCCCTGTCACTCTCAGAGGTCCTCGCCTCTGTCTTCTCAAGACAAATCTCTTCGGTCAGGTGGGAACTGGGGGCTTCCAGTCTCGACACCTTGTACTGAACAGCCCACCCAGCCACTAGGGCAATCTGTCTCTGCTACCCCTTTGCTTCAACTTTTCAGCATGGTGGGTCACAACTCACAGAAGGGTTAGATGCTAAAGACAGAAACTGTGGCCAAGCACATCCAGTCCTGCCAAGGCTTCTCCTGCACTGAGACGGAAGGCGGCTCCATGGACCGGTGCTGGGCATGTGGGAGCTGGGGTGGGCAGAGAGAATACCTGACTCAGAACTCAAGTTGGAAAATACTTTCACTAAAGGACCAAAAGATCTATACAATCTCAATTTCATCCCCTCACATGCTCACTCTTCCTCCCTCTCCATCATGTGGTCTCTCGTCCTCTCCCTTCTGGGCCGCACACAGGGGGAGATCAGGGTCCATATCACCTACGTTTCTGCAGCCTGGTGCCTAGTGCTTCCCTGACTTAAACACCAAAGGAATGGACATCCAATTCCGGGCAAAAATGAATCAAGAGAGTTAAAAGATAACCAAGCAGGGCCTCCCTGGTGGCGCAGCAGTTAAGTGCTGAGCTGTGGAGTTGCTGGCAGCAGCAACATGAGTTTGATGCCCCGCTGGGGAAATTCCCACATGGCACGGCAGACCTCTCCTGCCTTGCCCACTGCTCCCCTCAGCAGTGTATTTCTGTCGCTTGTTCTGCTCCCCACTTGTCTCCGGTGAACCCTCTCATTGCCCCATGCCTCTGGCCTCTACCCCAGCTTGTATGCATAAATAAATCTTAAAAAAAAAAAGATAACCAAACAGCCCACTTCTGGCTCAGCCACTCAGCCTCTGTCCACCAGCCTTGCTCTCACCAGCATATACTCAACTTCTCTCTCTCTGTGCCTGGCTCTATTTGAAAGTTTGGGGAAGTCCAATGTAACTATGACCAAGGCTTTGGCTTTGTATCTCTACTTACTCAATTACCAATTAATGTTTCTCTGATGGCTCCTTTGGGGACAGCTATGGGCCCAGGAGAATAATGGAGTATAATGAAGGCTTATCAGGTGATCTTGCCAAGAGATGATTTTGGGAAACTGAGGGGTTCTTGGGAAATAACTCATCCCAAAAAGAGGCTCAGAGCTCTGGTCCATGGACACTGCTTCTGAGACTCAGAAAATCTCCTCCCAATCTATAGGAAGTATGTCTGAGTTCTAGGAAGATGGACATATATGAAAGGCTGAAGTGGCCTCCAAAACTATGAGGAATCAGGAAAGAGACAGAGTTACCCTGTTCTTTATGTGGTAGAGTAGACTGCATTATTGGTTCCAATTCTTCACTCCTCCCTATATCCATCTGTGCTCTTCATTGGGCAACTATGCAGTTCCTGTCACTAAAAGGCCCATCTCTTAACTTTCGGTTTGGCCATGTGACTTGCTGTGATGAGTAGAGTAAGGCTAAAGTAGATGCGCATATTTTAAGCTAGGTCCAGAGTTCTGGCATGCTTCTGGTTGCCCTTTTGTATCCTCACCACAAGAAGAATATGCCCAGTAGCCCACTGGTTCCAGTAGGACAATGAAAAACACAAGAAGTAAAGCTGCACTGGGTTACCTGAGCCATGCTAAGATCAACCTACACTCTGCTGTACCCCAGATGCACAGGCAAGTTAGTCAAGATTCAGCTGAATTCAGTTTGGACCAGCCAACCCTCAGCTGACCTGCAGGTCCATGAGAATAAATTATTGCTGTTTGAAGCCACTGAGCTGTGAGGCCGCACATGTTATGCAGCATATTTCTGTGGTAACAGCCAGCTGATATACATGGGGGTCTGGCCCTGGTCATGAAGCTGGTAACCCTCACATTATTGACTCCTGGGTCCACAGAACAGAACTGGTTCTGATTAATGCTCTTGAGAGGCAGGGTGGGGCCGTGGAAGCAGCTTTAGGCACAAGTTACCTTACTGACCATGCACGTCAAATTTTACATCTTATTGTGTGAAAAGCACAATTCATTAGACATGAACTTGTCCATCCGCAAATGGGCGGTAAGAATATCAGGATGTTTGTCACCTAATATTTATCCTTGGAGCGAGTGAATCTTTTCCTACCACACTAAGTTTTCTACATCCAAAGTAAATTTCCAACATTTACAGACGGCTCCAAGAAAAAAATAAATCCATATATTTTTGTTTCATGTTACCGTTTCCTTAAAACACTTTTAGATCTATTTAAAACTAAAATTAAGGCCTCCCTGGTGGCGCAGCGGTTGCTCGCTGCGCTGTGGAGCTGTCGGCAGCGCTGTGCGAGTTCGACACCCAGCCAGGGAGAATCCCACATGGTGCGGCGGACCTCTCCTGCCTCGCCCGCTGCTCCCCTCAGCAGTGTATTTCTGATCTGCCTGTTCTGCTCCCTGCTCTGGCTCTGGTGAACCCTCTCGCCGCCCCATGCCTCTGGCCTGTACCCCAGCTTGTATGTATAAATAAAAATAAATAAATAAATAAATAAATCTAAAACTAAAATTAATGGCTTGATAATTTATGAAACTCCTTTCGAATTGGTTTCTCTAGAAATCCCAGAAGGCCCTTCTACTAATGCTAAACAACTCCAAAAGCCACGCCATGAATATGAAATTATTTTCTAAGCTTGGCAAAACATGTGCTACTTTAATCTATCACTCTTGTCCTAAGCAAAAATAATGCTAACTCCTATTTAAGTGGTTTGGAAGAGTATTTGTGTACAGGGGTTGTGGGGAGAAGTTACATCACCATGCCCCCAATAAACTCAATTAAAAGAAAAAAACTACTTTAATAAGATTTTTGCTTAATGAGACATAAATTATTTATCATCATAAGTAAAAGTATCCAGATTAGTCACTAACTGATGAAGGGCTATTTCCTTCATTCTACTGTAACTTCACTCTCACCATTACAAATTAGGGGCACTATATAGCATTTTAGGGAATAACTATCAAAACTGGTGAATATTACTGAGAAATGGTAATAAATCATATGGAAGGGTTTTCTGGCCCCAAGGCTAAAACAATCTTTCAGAAGGAATTGCCTCAAAAGGAAATCATTCTCTGAAGTGCAGCTAAATGATTAGCACCAGCCTCTTTAACCTGAAAGAAGTCTGAAATAAAAGGTTGGCAAAGAGGAAACAGAAGGCCTCTGTGCGGTTCACCTTTAGCCTGGGGGACCCGGTCATTGGGAGGAAACCCTGACACAATAGAGGGACTGTCTGTTCACTTGGTCAGGACGCCTGGGCCCCCCTTCGCCCCCACCCTGCCTCCCGCTGCCACTACGGTTGTTAAAGCAGATGCTCTTGTTAAGTGTGGGGAAAAAGCAACAATAAATAAGTCAAATCATAAGCAATGGCTCCAAACAGTTAAATATTGACAGATTCACATGGTCTAATTCAAAACAATGAATAAACATGAAATCTACCCTTCCCAGCAAAAGCAATCACAAAAATAAGGGCAAAAGTGTAAGCTGTGGAATGATAAGCTATACCAAAACCAAACTACCCCCCAAAATAATAGCTAAGAATTATTGTTCAAATGATTGTATAATATACACTCTTCCACATGCAAAATAGCACTGTCATCTACCAACTCTGCTTACCCTCTTAGGTGGGGAAACACACAGTCAGGCTTTGGCCTGGGGTCAAGGCAAATAAGCTTCGCAGAGCAGAATCATGAAGGAGCAGGGACTTACCTGGAGAGCAGCAGCTGACCCTGAAGCCGCAGGTCGGTGGCACAGTCCTCAGAACGGCAATTCCTTTCAAAAACAGTCTAGGAGAGAGATGCAAAGCAAGTCAGAACCGGGGCAACGACAAATGAGTGAATAACCCAACTACTTTCTTCCAAATGCTGGGAGATTCTCACCTGAGCCCTTCAAAGCCCCTACCCTCACCTCCGCAAAGCCAGCACCCCAGCATGGAGAGGCAGGCCCCAAGGACACCCACACCAAGGCAGCTCGACCGCAGGGTGCATTCCTCATTCGGTTCGTTTCTCAGTGGACACTGGCCATTGCTTTGGTCATTTTCTTCAAGGATACGTGGCAGGTATTTTTTCCATCTCTGTCTGAGAACTGCTTTAAATGCTCTCAGATGCGAGGGAATGCTAATCCAGTTGCACAAAAAATCTTCGGATTACAGTCTGGTCATTTCCCTCTGTTGTCTTGGGGAGGCAGAAAACCTACTTGAGATGGGTTCTGCCTGAGCAATAAAATCATATTGCAATTTTCAGTTCCAAAGGGAAAAGTCAAAGGTGATGAGATCCTTAGGTAAGGGTCCACAAGGCTAAAGGTCTGAAGGGATCATTTCCCTTTCCCATGGTGGGGCAGCTAGTAGTTAATAAGCACACAGTGTCCTCGCTTTAGCCAGGACTGGGTCTTCACGGCCAAAGTCCCACCCAGGGCTGAGCCCTGACATGCAGTGTGCCAAGCCTGACATCTTGCCAGGGGACACGGGGGTGTGCCTGAGCTGGGGCTATCTGGCCGAGGAATCAGGAACAGCTTTGGGGGAGGAATTCCTTTTCTTCTCTCTGTGGTACGTTGTAGGCTTCCTAGCGTCCCCAATCTGGTCTTACTGATCCTTTGATGTTTCTACTCTCCGCACACCAAGATGCCCCATATTCCAGACTGAGAGGGACTCTAGACTACTACTAGGTGGTCTTGATCACATCAGTAGGATTTAGGAAGAGAAGAGCCTGTTGACATTTTTTAGTGGTAATTTATTCACTATGAAATTTCTTCATTGGAGCTGTTCATGTTTGTGAGTTTTTCCCCCACAGAACATAGTTCCAAGTGATTTGCTCCCCTCATACAGGAATGTCCAGGCAGCTTCTCAGAGTATCAGACCAGACTCCACCGAACAGTCTAGACCAGACCAGACAGTAATTGTGCCTATGAAAATTCATATTCCTGTGCTACACTTCCAAAAGAATAAAGTGTCCCAGCCAACATTTCCTGCCTTGATCGTGGAAGAAACACTCGTGGAAGTCTTGGGCAAACAGAGGAAATTCCCATGCTTTTCGGACACTACCAAGGATAAGGAGAGAGACAAATTTCCAGGAGATTTCAATATAAGACATTTATGTTACATTTGCCACCTCAAACAAGTTGAGGAGAAAGTTGGTGTGAGGATGAACGTCTCAGGTGAGAAAAGAAGAAAGGTTTTTGAGGTTAGGAATATGGTAAAACCCCAAGGGCAGTTTTATTGCCAAAGTTAAGCGTGAGAGTTTCTCATTGACAGAGGCCTACAGAGATCTTGCACCTAAATTTGTATTCATAACTTTACATTTTTTTCTTCAAAAGACTCTCCATTCCAAGTTGTATAAGCTCAGATTTCACAAAATCTAGCTCTGGCTCTGGTTACAGGTTCCTCCTTACATGTATCTTTTCCATTTCACAGGCAAGAGACTTAACCTCTGAGATTGGAGGAGGGACAGAAGGAGAAATAGGTGAGAACTGAGGGGGAGGATTGGAGCCAAATCCATCCTGTGGCATACATTCTGGCAAGATCCGGCCAGGCCCTCCTCAGCACTGTGACTCTCTCATGTCAGTCAGTCTTGGACTTGGAAACTCAGGGCCTCCTCACAATCGATCCTGGATTCCTCCACCAGCGTACCTCGCACGCACACCAAAACCAAGTCCCTGAGCTCCCGGAAAAGCTCAGGCCCTGTTGTAAGTGCTTGAAGTTCCATGCGTTTTTTTCCCTTTCTAGTTCTCATCTCCCTAGTAACAAGTTAACTTTATCAGCATCTTTCATGTATGTCTCCTGCTAAAATCATGTTCCATGAGGCTGGGGCTGTGCTGATCTTGTTCACCGCTGTGCTTCCCTCTGAACCTCGCATGCAGAAATTGCTCAGTCAACACTGGAAGACCAGTGCGCTGAGAAATGTGGGGACCACTGAGAAATAGGGAGGCCAGTGATGGGTGCCACAATTTGGGTCAGTGTTCATACACTCTCATCAACACCAAAGCGGTAATCCCCGGCCAAAGCACCTGTGTCTCAGCTACATGCGAGGGCAAGACCTCCTGAGGAGGAGCTGCCTTTTAAAAGCTCTATCCTTGGTCTTTACTCTGTTCTCTATTTCCTGCCCCTGAAATTGACATCTCTAGTTATTGATTCCTCCACTGCTATTGAATTTCCATCAGCAAAGGCAAGCACTGAGTCTGCCATATATATAACACCCATGCACACGTAAAGGAGGGTAGATCGAAGTTTCAGAATGCTGGTTGACAATACAGAGTTTCCAAAAGCAAGCAGAAACTTCTCTTATATAAAGTACAAAGTGTATAGGTTCTCCATGAAGCCAACAAGCCAAACCCCCAATGTCCGTCAGCCCACAGCTCCCTAACTTCTGGGCAAACACAACTTGGCTGTCTAAATCAGGTAAACTCCATGGAGGTTAGTGGCTGTCCTGGCCAAGGCTGACTTCACCTAGCCCAGGCATGTGGTACCCATTTCTCCTCCTCAAACTTGCACTGGCAGTTGGATTTTTAGCTTATTCCAGCTATTATGTTCAGAGGAGAGTCAGTTTCTTAGACTTGGTGACATTAATTTAAATAGGTATATAGTGAAAAAATTAAACAACAAAAATAAATTAAGAATATATAATAACTAACATAGGTTAGATGCTGTTGATTGAGTTGCTATGACAACCAAGCCCCAGGCAGGTCTGAGACAATAAGACAATTAGATTGGCTGGATGTAAATGCTTTTCAAATTTCCCAAGGGGACCAGACACAAAAAGGCTATTCTTAAACTAAATAAGCAAGATATTTTCTGATAGACAAAATGACTTTGCAGAGGGTCTTTGCTTAGATGATAAGAGGGACACTTCTAACTTGGCTTTCCCAGGGCCACATAAGCTCCTGGAGGTCCCAGTCACATCTGCCTCAGGTCACAATGCCCAGTTCCCAGCAGAGCATTGCAATGTTTTTTTTTTGTTTGGTTTTTGTTTTTTTGAGTTAAGTGCCATGACCTATGTGAGGTTTCTCCTTTGCGGTTTGTTTCACTGGGCTTTCTCCAGAATCCTATAGTGCTCTGAATGTGGCACACTGTAAGGGCTCAGGGTGGTCCCGCCAGTCCCAGCTCTGGTCAGCCCAGTGCCCACATGAAGAAAGAAGGCTCAATGAAAATCAGGTGTTTAAAATCAGGTCAGACGGAGATGCTGTCTATAGAATGTCATCTCCACAAAACCATACTTTGTAAAAGTAAAAATTCTTTATCTCTCCAGGTCTGAAAAAATTTTCCTTTCAGACTTTGAAATCACGGGAAGACAAAAAGTCCTACAAACACAAATCTGGCACCAATTTTGCTTCACGGAGAAACTGGCAGTGATATGTTCTGTCTTTGGCCTCCTCGCTCTGCGGTGAGAACAGTCCCCTCTGTCTAAAGGCATCATTTCGATGAACCAGTTCAACCCCTCAAGAACCGAGTAGGGTGAGCTGCTCAGGAGGTCCTGGCCCACCAGGGACCAGATCTGGCCTCTGGACACACCCAGTGCCCTGGAGCTGGGTGGACTTTTACAAGCCACGTTTTATGTCCCTCTACAACTTTTAGTATCAGGCAATAACTTTCTTCGAGGGGCCTCTACCTCCCAGGATCAGAAGTTTTCACGCTGGAATCGTTCATGTTTGATAATTCACTTATTTTTCTTAAAAAGTTGTTGTTAACTAGTCAAAAGAGGCATAAAACAGAATCACAACAAAGGGCCTGAGGCTGCCAGAGAAAAGGAGACATATGCTGACTTCGTTTCTAAAAACTGCTAAGCTAGCTGTTGCCAGACAACTGGGAGTGGGAAAGACGGTCCTAAGACCAGAGAGGATGCCAGCAAGGCCGCTCACCTGTGCACAAGCACATCGAAGAACATCACCCAAATAAGGCTCCAGGTTTAACTTCAGAACCTAGTGCGTTGCCTTTGATTCCCTAAATCTAAGATAATAACAGAGGGGCTAATGTTTCTGCTCTAGCCCAAGACTATCCATTGTTTGGTGCCCTGGCCTGTTCTCTCTCTCTTTCTCTCTTTCTCTCTCTCTCTCTCTCTCTCTCTCTCACACACACACACACACACACACACCTGTGCATGCGCACACACACACATGCACACACACTCTACATATTGCAGGTAAGGTTTTCAGTGATGCAGGATAACAGAAGAAACCCAGTGAGCTGGAAGGTTTGGGGAAATGCACTATTTTCTTCTGAAAGAGTTTTGAAGGAGCAGAACATATTCTTCCCACAAATTGCAAAGATAAAATATGACACTAAAAACAATTTTGCAAATTTCATAGGTTACTCCAGGATATAGCCTGGCCTTTGAGGGTAGGAGTTCCTTCTCCTGTGCTCTTGGGCTTAGCCTTGGAGGGGGAGCCTGGGACACAGAGACATAGCCAGACGTCTCTAGTCAGTGAGGAGACAAACTACCTGTTTTCAGTACACATACTTGAAACCCAATGGTTTGCACCTGCACTTCACCACGGTGCGTTTTTGAAGATTACCCAGAAACTGATGCTAAACAGCCAATACCTATAAAAGCATCTGGATCTGGCTGAAACAGGAGTGGGGGTAGAAAGCTCCCCCTCTAATACTCCTTCTCCTGCTCTGCTGGGTCAAACTGCTCCCCCAAATCCAGGTGTATGGTCTGGATCCCCCAGGTTGCATAGGCTCTGGAACCTGCCTGGCTCTGAAGTTCCAAGGTGTTCTAATCCTCCACCCAGCTAATACCTCAGCTTCTCATCCTTCTGCAGATGTTTTTATATGATAATGAAAATAAACCTCAGACTATAATAATGGCATTTTAAGCCATCTGGGTATCTCAGCTTGGAAAGTATTACCTAATGTCCAGGCTGAACAAACTGAGTTTTCATAGGCAGGGAAGGGCCTGCGCTGGGAAGAACAGATGGCGACCGTTTCCAGCACAATGCAGACTCTATGTATAGGACTTTAAAAACTAAAATTAGATAAAAGAGCTCACTTTCACATGAAAGGAACACGCACACTTGTACACATGGAGGAGTGTGACTGTGAGGAGTTCCCAGAGAGCAGCCACTGTGGACCAGGCACTGTGCTAGGCATTGGGGATGAAGAGCAAATAAGATAAAATAGATTCTTGCCTACAGTGGGCATGTGTGGTAGACATAAGAGCAATTAGTCAAAACACCATCTAACTGTTACAGGTGTCATGAAGGAATCAGTCATCTAAGCCAGGGTATCAGGGTAGTTGGGGGATGATTCTCTAAGCAGGTGACATCTAGACTGAGACCTAAAGAATGAGGAACTGGCTACAAGGAAAGTGTGGCAAAGAACCCTACAGAAGTATCGGTATGTGCAAAGGGCCTGAGGCAAGAAAGGGCTTGGTAAGGGTGAGAACGGCTGAAGTGCAGTGTGAAGGTAGCATTGGGTGATGCTGGAATCGGAGGTCCCATGGTGTAAAGCCCTGTGAGTCTTAGAAAGAGTCTAGATTTTCCTCTAAGAGCAGAGGGAAACTGGAGGGGAGGACTTGTGCACGGAAATGATGTCATCCGGGCTATAAATGACGGTGCCTGGACGAGAGTGGTGGCAGCAGAGAAGGGATAAAGAGGAGGGATGCATTTGTCCTTTTGGTAGTGGAGCTGGTGCTCCCCATTCTGCTTAGCTGGGTCATCTCCAAAGTGTCTTCGTCTGGGACAAAGGGGCAACTCTGGGCATGAGAGGCCCGTCTGAGGAAGCAGCCTTAGATGGTGCCATTGCCTCAACCCATGGGCCCGCTGAGACCCACACCCGTCAGAGGAGCATCTGCTCCCTGCAGACCCCAGTGATCCTCCCTCCCATGGCCCGCCTCATTCTGTCCTCATAACAACGCTGTGAATAAGGCGACTTGTACCTCCATGGGCTTGGTGCCTTTTAGTGGGTGAGATGAAGGCATTTAAAAGCTTTTGAGCCTAGTGTGATCTGCCTTTGCACCTTAAGGAGTTCCCATGAATTTACTCCTTCTGTGGAAGAGGTTTGAGGCTCTTTGTGCCATTGCTGTCTGTACAGACACAGGTTAAAAATCAGTTCTGCTTCCTGGAGTGGGCCTAACTCGGAATCTTCCTCCCTCTCAAACTGAGCCAACATCTGGAAGACACATGGAGGGAGATCATTAAATTACCTTCTTTTTTTCCCCCTCCCATAATCAGGAAAAGGAGAATAAGCAAAGTTCACTCCCCTAGAATTTTTCTCAGGCTCCTGGACAATCTTCCCAAACTAAGAACAATATTTTTCTTTCATTTTAATTTAAATCAAAGAATCACATGGTTAAAACAATAATGACCCCCTGCTACATACCTCCCTGTACTGAATCTTGCTTTCTAAGACCACCCCTAGTACTCATGTCCATTTATGGTTCTGTTCTTGATGATTTACACATCTCTAGAAAGCCTGCTGATACTACTGCTTCTTGATTTATCAGGTTCAGAAATGTATCTGCATGAATTCCTGCCATGATAAACAAGAACTGATCTCACAATGGCCCTCTTCCCTCCACCTACCTAGTTTTGACAGGCAAACCATTACCCTGAGCTATTCTACTGCAATGATTCTCAAACATCAGCTGTATCAGCATCACCCGTAACATTGCTGCAGTCCACCCTGCGCGTTTCTGATTCAACAGGTCTAAGATAAAACCCAACATTTTCATTTCTTGTAAGATCCCAAGAGAGGCTGATGTTGCTGGTCCAATGAATGACTTCAAGAAACACTGCTCTACCGGTGACTGCTTTTTAAGTAATAAACAGCTATTTCTTATTTCATCAAGTTTTACAATAGCTCTTGACTCATCAATTTAAAAGATTAAGTAATTAAGAAGACTTCTGTCATTCTATTTTTACCTCTATACAGTCAATTTAATGATGTTTACATATCATACTAACCATAACTCTCATTTGGGCTTGACTGTAAATACTGAAAACCAGTTAAGGAGCATTACTGTTGTTGTTTTTTTTATTACACACACACACACACACACACATTTTTAAGGAGCATTACTGTTATGGCTTCATGGTTGTTTTTCACAATAGAGCCAAGACAATGTTGTGATTACGTAGCCTTCTCTAAGATGCACAGTTAAACTGCTAGAAAATTAAACTTTAACTTAAAGGAGGACATTTCTAGTATTAAGGCTCTTCTATTCTTTATAGGCTCTAATAGTCTTCTATTTGCTCAAATTCCCTTGACATTTTGTTTTATATTTGAAGACATAATGACCTCATTTCTATCTTTCTGGGAGATTTTCATTGCCTTTACTTTTTCTTATCCATAGAAGAAATATATTCCACTTTTACTATATCCTGCATGTTTGCTACTATGTCATTCTGTATGTTGCAAGCTTCTTTTTTTTTTAAAGTTCATTGGTCCTTGCTTTCAACTGATCTACTGCTTTTTATACTTGCTGTACAGTTGTCACCAGACTTGTGGTAGTTCCACAGTTTCCTGTATCCTACATCTTGCCCCTTCTAGCCACCATTCTTCTTTTATTTGGAGTGATCTCAGATCATTTCCTTGGGAGGATCCATAGAGAAGTACACTTTCTGTATTCTTGTTTTTCTGAAAAGTGACTTTATTTTGACTTCATTCTTGATTATTGGGCTAAGTATAAAATTCTAGTTTCAAGGAATCTAAGAGATTATTTAGTGTACTCTAATAATTTTGTATGCCGACATAAACCCCCACTACCAGCACACTATACTTCCTGTCCTGGAGTATTTACAACTTTCTATAAATCTTAACAGCAGTGACATTTCAAAATTATACATTTAAGACGTTACGGCTTATCCATTATTAAAAAGAGTGTTTCTTTTTTAACTCTGGGAACTTTTAGTCTATCATCTTCTAGTTTCTTTTTCATTTTATTTTTTCTGGTATTCCTATTATTTCTATATAGGACCGTGTAGATTTATCCTTTTTTTCTCCTTCCTATTTGTCTTTTAGATCTGCTTACTGGGAAATTTCTTACCATTATCTTCTAATACTTCCACTAGATTTTTGCCTCTGTAAGCACATCGTTAATTTTTAAGAACCCTTTCCTTATTCTCTGATTCTTCCCTTTAAAAAGAAATAGAATTCAATCTTTTTCCAATGAATGGAACAGTCTTACATCTCATGCTTATTACATAGTTTAAAGTGGTTTTTAACTGATTGCCATCTCTCCCATTTCCTGGATAATTTACTTCCAAGTCAGTTATTACGTTGGTTTATTTTGCTTCTTTTTTTTTTCCACACACCACATCTCTCCCCCAGTCTTAGGTTTCCTTGGTTTTCCATTTATAATTTAGAATGAAGTATAAAGACTTATTGGAAAACCCGTGGACGTGTTAGGGAGATGGTGGGAGGGGGAGCTAGTTCTTATACTGGAGATGCGAAATATCAAATGTAGGGTTTTCCCCTCTGGGGAATCAGCCCACCCACACCATGTCAAGTGGTTCATTCAATTCCTTAGAGAATAAATGCCTGGCTGATTGCTATTCTGCATGCCCGAAGTATGGAGGGACAGGGACAGGCTTCTGTAAAAAGAAAGTCAGCCTCCACTTAGTATCCCTCTCCATTTCAGCCCCACTTCTCACCCTGGGACCCCTTGTAACTGCCGGCTTAGCCATGCTGAAGCCTCTCTGAATCCACTGTCAGCATTGGCCAGAGCCCTTTCTAACTGCTGTCCCACCCCACCCCACCCCCATCCCAGCTGATGTGAGGCCAATGGCTCATCTGCATCCTCCTCCAGAGAAGTGTCCTCTGCTGAAGGGTACCTCCCTCAGGGAGAGTTACATTCCCCTTGCACACCCCACATCCCAGCCAATGGGTACAAAAAATGGGGTACAAAAACAAGCTCCCTCCCTCAAGAAGAGCACAACTTTGCTATAACTAATGCTTCAGGGTCCCCAGCTCAGGTCAAAGCGAGACTTCAGTGGAGACCACATCCTGGCTAAGCCCCTTCCCCTTCCCTATTTCCTAATAGGTTAGAGACCTCACTTGACCAGATGATGCCAAATCCCTGTCTCAAGCTCTGCTTCTAGGAAACCTGACCCAAGTCCACGTGGGAAAGAACTTGAGAGAAAATGGGGATGCCTTGGTAAAAATCTCCCCGCTTAATTGAACATCTAGATGGATAGCTTGAACCCCATATACTCCTCTGAAGCTCTCTACAACTCTAATCGCCAATCAGTGGGTCACTGACCTACTCATTTTCCCCTAAACTCAAAGCAGTTAGAAGAACCTGAAGGGTGGGGCTGGCAGATGGTGCCACAGCTTGTCCCACTCTGCACAGGAGTCTGGTTTAGCCAAAAACCAGTTTTTCCTAACCCTCCCCAGGATCCTAGATCTGTGGTGATCTTGGGAGTTAAGGAAAGAGTTAAAACAGACTTGGGGTTGCAGATTCTTTGCCTATTTGCTGCACAGCCATCAGTCCGCTGCACCGAGTCTATGCCCAGGCTCACTCCCACTCATCTGGCCTCATGTGGCCTTCACCTAACATCACCCCAGAGCTCCTCCAGACAGCGGCGCATCCAGGAGCCCCCAAGTGCCAGGCAGGATGTGCCCCATCTGCACCCAGGCTCTGGCTTCTAGGAACGCATGGGTGGGGCACTTTAACTCAGCCACCAATTCTAGCAAGATGGCGTTCTTGCTTCTTCACCCACACACATCCCCACCCATAAACCGGGCACTGAGCACCTATTATAGGCTGATACCAGTTCTGGAAAACAGTGGAGGAAAGGGGACAAGTTAGGGAATAAGTGGCCAGTTCATGACCTCAAATGGATCATCATTTTCTAACCACATGAGAATAGCCTCGATGTGTGAGACTAAATCATGTGGTTCTTAGAATCAACCCCCCCAATCAGATATTTCATCACTTTCTAGATCAGGAACGGGAGGTGCAGAGAGGGGGTATGCCCTGGCCCTTCTCCCAGGAAGCTGGGGCCCACCGTGCTTCTCGGCTGTCAGGGCTCCCACCTGCCCCACCGCCTCAGGGCCCAGTGGTGAGCTGTGAACTTCTACCTGATTCTTCTGGGCAATCTTCTGTCCCTTTTTCCAGCGGAGCACTGGTGTCAGGGCCGGCAGTTCCCTCTCCTCCTCTCCAACCACGTGCTCTCCCAGGCTGTAGGCAGCTTCGAACACGATGGGACTGATGACATCCTGCACCCGCCGCTGAACAAGAAACAAAGGCGTGTTACTCGCGGAAGCTGCCTCACAGAGTGTGTCACGGCTGACAAAGACCTTCCCCACGAGCTCCTCACAGGAGCCCCCACCACCTTGGAGGCAGGGTTTTAGGACTGCCCTATTTCCAAAGAGGTTACTGAGGCAGAGGGCAGTTAATGTGGCGTACAAGGTCACTCAATGATAAGGCTTCTCTATTCTACCTCAGGTGGTGCTAAATCACCTACTCCTTAGCATATGGGAGACATTATTCATCTTCCAAATATTCTTATAAGCTCATTGGCAGCAGCGGAGCGCCACATTCTCAGTGCATGCTAACCCTCTGCATTTGTGTTTTGATGATCAAAGCTCTTCTGCACTGATATTCAAATGGACCTTGTGTTCAGTTGGAGACCCAAGGACATGGAGGGACCTGGTGTCTCCCCAGCACCAGTCATCAGCATAGCCAGGGATGAAAGCCTGACTGTAGCCTTGTGTTTAGTTTGACACCCAAGGATTCTAAGACCCAAGGGAATAATGGGTTGACAGTCACAACACAGAAGGGGGAGGGAAGGGAAGAGGCAAACAGGCACAGTGCTAGGTGCTCCAGAGAGATCAGCAGCACGCCCAAGCCCATGAGCTGGAGTTTATTACCCTCTATTGCTCAGAAAAAGAAAATGAAGGTACAAGGTCAAGTTCCCAGGGTATAAGACTAACAGGATTCTGAGTGACACCGGTTTAACCCGGGAGTGCTTGACCTTTCTGCATAAGTTTTCACCACCACCACCAGGGACTCTGGGACCTCCAGGCTTGTAAGTCAGAGGCAGGAGTGAAGGGTAGGGAGCCCCCCATTCTAGGACAGCATGTTGTAAGGGAGGTGGGTTTCCCAGTGAAGGGGGGAGGGGTTGGGGTGAGCCTGAGAAGTAGCACCAAAGAGTGAGTCTCCTCCTGCTCCGCCTCTGTTATCAGAGGGCCTGGGGAGCAGGGAGGGGCAGCCATCAGGGAAGCAAGCATGGCTTCTCAGGGAGTGGCCGAAGCAGGAAGAGGCCAGCCACAGGGCAGGCACCGAGTCAAGGGCTCCAGTTTAGTGGAGGCTGGAGCAGAAAGGTGCTCCAAACAGTAGCAAGTCCTAAGGTTCCCAAGAGTATATGGTGAGCTGCTCCTCCCCCTCCCTGACACGCAGCACACCTCTCTCCAGAGGCAGACACGCCTGTCAGTTCTGGGGTACCCGGCTGGTCTAAGCAGGTGTGGGCACATAGGAGCTTATGGCTCACCGCCTTGGCTCTCTTCACTTCACATACATGCTGGAGATGGGTCCAGATCAGTACACAGAGTGCCAGCGCCTCCTCCTAGCAGCACATGGCATGTCATTACAGACTCCCTTATACCAGCCAGCGCTGGCACCGTAACAAGCGAATGTTGGCAGCCCGTAGACAAACCACAATGGGTTTGTCCAAGATGGGTTGTGTGAACCCCAGTTCCCTGGGTGAGAGGTTCACAAACGGGTCCATGATCAAATAAATCCAGGGTACACCGGGTTAAGTGGAGTTGAAGAGGGTTTTTAGCCCGTTCTGCTTGCTGTTTCTGCTTCACTGCCATTGCCTTGGAGAAGGAGCAGAGTGGAGCCATCCTCGTGGGGCCGGGGCCCTGTACTTCCTGAGAGCGTCTCAGGGCACAGGTATGGCTAGGATGGAGCTGGGGCTGGGGAGAGAGTGTACTAAACAGAATTTAAAGATTGCCAGGGGGTGCAGAGAGCAATGAATGAGTGTAATCCAAGGGACCACGGAGATGGATCACAGGTGAATTGGTGGTGGGTTACCCAAGGGGAATACAAAATGTAAAAGACATAAATAATAATAATATATATACATTAATAGATATATATATATGTATATATAAATGAATGAGTGTAATCAATGCTTTTACAAATAATTACTTCCTTTTTTTTTTTTAAGGCTGACCGTCATAAGCTTTACAAGTAAATCCATACGTGGAAATAAGTCTGTTAGGATGTAGCTATTCTGGAGGCAGGGATTGAATATGAAGTAAGGGGAACAGAAGGCATGAAGAGTCCCTGGCTGTCACATACAATCCAAGGCTGGGCCAAGCCCTTCACAGAGGTTACCTTAATCTATGCACCACCCGAGCTGGGATTCAGAGACGTGCGCACAGAGGCCCCCTCAAATGGCCATCCATGCTCAAGCTCCTAAGTGGTGTGGCAGAGTCCACCTTACAACCAGAAACAAAACTATTTCTGTAAAATGCCACTTAAAATGATCCCAACTCTTTAAGGTTCTGGCATCACCCTGAAATGTTACCTATTTACTTAAGAGGGTACAGGGCGGGGTACCCGGAGGGGGGAGCATTTTTCACACAAGGATGGATGGGAATAAGTGACAACAACTAAGAAACAGGGACTTGCAGTGAGGACTGTTTCTAAACAATCTTAGCATGGCAAGGCTTAATGGGAATGAGTAATTAATTCTGACATCTAGGGGTACAGAGGTTGTGCTGGCACCAACACATACTTCGCATACTTCGCAGCCTGTCTTAACTAAGAAGTTTGAAGTCTCTTATTACACGTCCCAGAGCTCTGGGCAGAAGGCACCCGAGCCACGGGAGCTGGACGGAGGTAGGGAGGACACAGCAGTTAAAAAGAAGCCCCTCTTCACACACCCCCCACCAAGAGGAAGCCCCATTCCACTATGACTTTTATCTGAGCTGCAAAGGAGAAATAGCAACATTTACTGGTTTTCTTGCATCCTTGGACAAGCAGCTTCCCTCACTCAGTGCTGCAATTAAGTAGATGGATTCCTGAGGGTAGAGGCGTCTCAGGGTTCTGCACAGATGGTAATTGTTGAAATTTTACTGGGTAAATAAAAAAGTACCACTACGAACTTCTAAAGTTGAACAGTTATTCGAGCAGATGAAAAGCCAAGAACCGACCGTTTCCTGCTAAAAATCTATAGGAGTCTCCTGTTTTTGAAAACTCTAGGAGTCGCTGGGAGAACACCCCAGATGGGTGGCAGAATTTGCCATGGCTGAGGTTTTATGGGGAACTTAACATATACTTGATTTGAAATTTACTGGGTGCTCACTATATTCCAGGCAATGTTCTGGGCCCAGGGAGACAGAGATGAAAGACCTTCAGGAGAAACAAGCAAGCAATGACACTCGAGGAGTCACACACTAGGACAGAGGTGGTGGTGAGAACACAAATGAGGGATACATGATTCAGACTGTGACTGAGGCCTGGGGGGGCTTCCCAGAGGAGGTGCCTCTGGGCTCAGTTGTAAGGCAGAGGACTTTTGCCAGGGAGCAGGCACAGCTGGCTCAGCAGTGTGGTCAGGGCATAGGGTGTCCAGTGGATAGCATGTGAGTCCCAAAGACAGGCAGGTCGGGCTTGTGGGCAGGAGTGAAGGGAGAGGAGGCTGAGCAGAGACCAGATCTCAAGGGGGACTTACAGATTGTGTTCACTTCATCCTAAAAGCCAAGTAAAGCTGGTGGGGTTGGTGGGTGGGTCATAAGGTGATACTATGGGTGGTGTTACAGAAAAATCCCCCTAGGTTTCCTGGATCAACAGGGTTGAGATTGGAGGCAGGCAGGCCAGCAAGGAAGCTGAGAAGGTTGTGTTCTAGAAAGATCCTTCTGGCTGTAGAATGAAGATGGATCAATGGGGGCAGGCCTGTAGACAAGCAGGCCAGGAAAGAGCGACTATAGGGAAAGACAGGGCCTATGCCAGGCCTCAGTAGCGGGAATGGAGAAAGGGGGAGGGATGTGAAGGTGACTTAGGAAAAAGAGATGACAGGACTTGGAGATTAGTGAGAAAAGATCGAGAGATGTCCCAGTGTGTGTCCAGTGAGGAACCAGGAAAAGGAACAGGTTTGGGTGTGGACACTTGGAGTGTCCCTAGAACACAGAATACCCCTTTCTGTCTCCAAACTTTTAACATTGCAAGCAATCTCCCTAAACTTACTGATTTGGGCCTAAAGCTCCATGCTTCCTTTTCTCTTCCACAAAGCTGTCCCTTGCCCAGTATTCAGGGACAGATTTTCCGGTACTGGCTGAGAAAGATCCGCTCAGGACCTCCTGCTTATACACTACCACCTCCCTACCCCATCTCCCGGATGGACTCTGTCCTCCTCCAGACTCAGGGGCCCTTCGGGAGGACTGCAGGGCCTCAAAGGGTCTACTGATAAGGGAATGAGACCCCCAGGGAAATGTGCCCCGACACTAATTCCCTTGCTCTGAAAATGGAACAGCAGTACCTGAGGAAATCCATCAGTGGAGACCCTGGCACGTGACAGTGGGTATCACCCACCCAAGGTTTCCACTAGAGGTGAGAGCACTCTGCCCTGTTGAACTAGGGTGTCTAGGCAGTTGTCAGCATCAGAAGCCCATAAGCCTTTTGTCCCCTTACTGTGGAACTATGGAATTTTCACTGGTGATAGTAAACAGCATCCAATTCAAGACCCTCCCTACCTGGGGAAAAGCAGATGTGCACTACTAGTGGGGGGGGGGGGAGGGGCAACACTCAGGATTCTACCCCATTCCTACTGGATCCCAACCCAAAGAAGGCGGGGCCTGAGTACCACACACACACTCATGAGCATTAGAAACGGACCTCCCGGGCCTCCCTGGTGGCGCAGTGGTTGAGCGCTGCGCTTTAGAGCTGTCCGGTGGTTCGCAATGTGACTTCGACTCCCGGCAGGGAGAGCAGGGAGATTCCCACATGGCGCGGCAGACCTCTCCTGCCTCTCCCGCTGCTCCCCTCAGCAGTGTATTTCTGATCTGCCTGTTCTGCTCCCCACTCTGTCTCTGGTGAGCCCTCTCGCCGCCTCCCGCCTCTGGCCTGTACCCCAGCTTGTGTGTATAAATAAATAAATCTTTTTTAAAAATTAATTAAAAAAAAAAAGAAAAAAAGAAATGGACCTCCCAGCTGGTTTTCTCCTAGAAATCAAGGGTTAACTCCTTTAGCTACCAGTTACAATGGTAAACTAAGTGAAAACAGGAAGGGCTGACCTCACTTTAAAGTTGCAAATAACACAGAAGGGAGCAAAGGAGCAACTAGCAGTAAGCCAGACGAATGAGTGGGGGAAACCCTCTGTGTGTTTTATAGATCCCTGTCCACACACGGAATCTTTTTGTCTCCTCCATCCTATGCTCTTTCTCACTGCTCCTCTGCTCTCTAAGGTCATCTCTACTTCTACCTGCAGATTCCTTGCAGACACCCCAAGAAATGAGAAATCTTCAAACGGGGACCTTCTATGACCTTAATGATTACAATGGCTGTTAAAACATTATAGGATAGTATCAATTTCTTACAAGCATAGATTCTTTTAAAAGCAATCTGAGGATTTTACATTTCTAGTAATAGAGTAACTTGCTTAAGACCTACCCTCTCACTGAGAAATAGAAAAGCTGGGTGAAACAGGTACACACACACCTATTTAGAGATCTCAGGGAACTATCAAGCCTTCAAGACCCTAGATTTCAGAATCTAGGGTCCCAAAGAAAAGGAAAGAACACAGAGGCGACCCCAACCTCCAGGGGCATTTTCCCTTGAGCTGCAAACATACTTGTAAGCAGTGTGGAGTAAGCGGCTGAGAACCTGAGTGCAAAGTGGGGCTGAAAGGTGGAGTTCCTGGAGCTCTGAGAGGGTTGTCTCATGAGAGTATGAAGACAAAACTTAGAGTCAGGGCTAACAAGGCAAACAGGGATCGAGGGCCAAGATCCCAAGAAGGAAAGCATAGCGGAGTAGACCTCCTATGCCACATTTACCCTCAAGGCAGCTGCTGATCCAGCATAGAGCAGGGTTGAAGAAACCAAGCAGAAGGCAGTGGTTGAAGTGCTGAGACAAGATATATTTAACCCTAGACTGAACACAGCAGAAGAGAAGACCAGTGAACCAGATTGAACACGAAAAGGGAAAAAAATAGAAAATTTAGAAATGAAGAGAAACACAGGCCATGATAAAATAAATAACAAATTTATGATACAGCACATCCAGCACAATGGCTTGTATACTGCAGATGAACAATAAATGGTGGCTATTATCTTTCTTACCGTAACCTTCTAAATGGTATCTTTGACAGAAAAATTTGTAAAAACTGTTCTTTGCAAAATGAGTATTTTGAACTGTGTATGTAGCAAGGACCTATTTCCGATTTTACAAGAGAGTAAACTGAGGTTAAGTGTGTTCTCATGCAGAGTCCCATAAATTTAAACATATATAAACAGATGGAAATCGAAATTAAAACCAAGGGAGAAAATTCTAGAAATAATTCTAAACAAAACTTTCTAAAAGGCACAGCTGACCACAATAGTCTTATGAAACAGGACACACTGGGATGCTTTATCCTTGGACAAGTTCAGTAATAAACACCGACTAGCTCTGAAAAGCAGTTGAATTGAACGAACTCCAAAAATTCTGTCACCAGAACAGGAAATGAGTGGTGAACAAATCAGCATATCTTGTGTCTGAAAGTTTCTCAATGAGATTAGAAATTTTAACTAAGACAACATATGATTTTTTATGTAATATCATATTATGAAGGGGACATCATTAGTCTACAGTACCTGACCCCAGGCAAACACCAGCACTCAGGAAGGGCAGGAAACCATCGATTATGCTTCAGTGAACCAATAATGTAAGTTACTCTACCTAGGAAAGTCAGAAGACCATGGATGCCTTTCCTCTTCAAAGATAAAACAACATCTAGCTGTATATTTGGAAAATGGTTTGCTATCATGTTTGAGAATGTGTGTGTGTGTGTGTGTGTGTGTGCATGCACGCGCGCGCGTGTGTGTAGGGAGTGTTTATTCAGTACATTTATATGTTTTTGTGTTTTGTGATTTTTGTTTTTTATATTTCTCTGCATTCATTCCAAATACGCTAATGAGAGTTGAGAGCTTTTGACAATTTCTAAACAATTTCCTAAGGCATGACGCCTCCTTGTCTAAAGTTCTTTTCAAGGAGACACGTTAGTTACACCATAGATGTCATCTGCATATTCTGATAGCTAAATGACATCAGATGAAATTGACCCAGTAGGGTCATCCAGGAGATGACTAAACTTCGACTTCCAATCTAGTGCTCCTCCCTTCTTAATCCTCTCTTCCCAGTGCCCATCCTCATATCCCCAAAGTGATTGATAAAAAGTATCTATGGGTGAACAATAAAGAAATATGTCTAAACATAATCTAATAACAAAGAAAATTCTAAAAGAAAGAAAAAGGCCTAAAGAAAAAAAGCCTGAGCTGACCTAGGCAGGTTTTCCTGCTTTGCCACCCTTCACCCACACTGTCCCGGCCATCAGCCCTGCAGCCAGCGGTGTGTCAGCCCCAATCCTCAATCCCCCTGGGGCTGGGAGTCTACAGTGGCCTCTGTATTGCCATTCGGTGGTCTCTGCCTGTCAGCTGCCGGAGAAGTGGGCAGGGGGAGGCATGGACCGAGTGGCTCTGCGCGTGGTCAAAACCCCGGAGGGCAAATCTCTCCCTGCATCGTGACCCAATAAAGCAGCTTTGGGGGAAGGGGACACGACTGAGCCACGTGCATCTGCTTAGGTCCGACTGCGGACCCCACCTGTGCCCCTGCTCCCGCCGCTCCCATGTCTGGAATGCCCCTCTCCCACAAAACATGGTTCACCCCCATCAGGGCCCAGCTCCTTCAAGGTTGCTCCTGTGAGACTTTCCTTAAGGATGCCAGCTGTGTGGCCAGAGGCCCCTGGAACACCGACTTCCCAATGACACAATTTGGGATGCAATTCGTCTTCCACTGCTGTCTTCCCTGATTCTAAGGACTTGCTCTAGCTGCGCACTGAAGTTTCTGAAGTGGAGATACATCTTAGCATTGAATACTACATTTGTTATGTGGATGTTTCCCCACCCCAACCCCTGCCTGAAAAGCTGTTATTACACGTTGTTAGCAGTGTGGGGAGTGAGGAAACGTGGCGCCCGCTCTGGGGTGAGCAAGCTCCTGGGCTGTCACTGCAGCTGCGGGAAGCAGGTCCAAGCTCTGCTCAAGAGCCCCACGTGTCCGGGATGGCGCTGACCATGTTCTTGTCTGAAAGCATGGACAAGAGCAGCAGCGCCAGGACAGAGCAATTGGGGCAGGGCTGGGGTTGCAGGGGTGCAGTGGGAGGTGAAGGTGAGCAGATGGACCTTGTGATTGACCCTCCAGAGGACTGTCATCAGGTCGCCGTTAGCCACCACTAATGCTGTATGTCTGTGCCAGCACCACTTCAGGAAGAGGGAGGCAGAGGAGGCGACAGGCGGGGGGATCAGTACAAAAAGCCATGGCACAGAGGAAAAGGGGGCACACAAGAGCTGTGGGAGCCTGATGAGAGGGACCTGATCCTGACCCAGAGTGAGGTGGCAGTTGCCAAGGGTCCTTAAGAGGAGAAGATCCTGGAGGAAAAACTGGAGGTTCATCAGGTTGGTGGGGGGATGGGCACGAGGGCTGCCCTGTCAGTTGCCCCAGATACTATGGAGGTGGGATAGCAACTGCATATCTGAGGAACACAGGCAGCAGACAAGGTGGAAAGCAAGGGCTTTGCAGCAAAGGACCCTGGGACAGAGGGAGTCCCACCTCCATCCCTTACAACTGCAATGCTTGTTACTTCACTCATCTCTCCAAGTCTGTTTTCTTGGATACAAAATGGGTTGACAGACCCAAAACCTCAGATGAGACCCACTGACCTGGATTACAGCTTTGAGACCTGGCACAGGGAACCCAGCCTACCAAGCCCAGACTCCTGACCCACAGGGATGGTGCAATAATGCAAGTGTGTTGTTTTAAGCTGGGAATTTGTAATTTTTAAATGTAATATAGAAAATGAGTAGTGGCCCACCCCTCGGGGTGGCTGATGCCATGGATGACAGGCCTCTGGGCAGATAAGCTCTGGGGTACAGTTCATGCCCCAGAGCTGCCCAGGGGGTCAGGCTGAAGCTCGCCTCTTCCTGAAATCACAGCCTCACTCCACATTCAGTTCCCAGTTTGCCTCACTCCTGAGAGCATTCCCCCAATAAATCTCTGGCGGAAATCCCCATCTTAGACTTGGCTGCTAGGAAACCGGATGCAAGATACCACACAATAAATTCCACCCTGAGTTTGCCGGTTGCAGCATCTTTAAAGAGGTGAGAAAAGCTAGATAAAGTGCAAGGGATGACCCAGTGCTCATGTCTGACCAAAAAATAAGCTGCTCCACGTGCAACAGGAGACACAGGGGCTGACAGGCAGACTCTCCTCTGGTCATCGGTCTCTGTTACTCTGAACTCCGAGCCTTACTTTGCCCTTCTTTATTCTCCAAACGAATAAGAAGCAAGCACTCCATGAAGAGTTGTGGTCCCAGGGGAGGCTCAAAGACATGAGTCAGTTCTAGGCCACCTCAGTCACAGCAAACCTTCCTCTTCCTTTTCTTCTTTACAGGAGCTTGAAACCTTGACCCTTTGAGCAGAAGGCGATAAGTTTTACAAAAGGCAAAAAGTGGAAGGAGGAGGGCTGGGGCTGGGACTACCCACAAAATGATTCATGAGTTCCTCAATCCTGAAGAACTGAGGATCTGTGACTACACATCACACAAACTATAGATTTCTGTTTGTCTTCCTACCGTCAACCAAAACTATATATAAAACTGATGCAGAAGGGAATTCAGGGGGTCTGTGAACATGGATGGAGAAAAAAAAGTTAAATCGTTATTTTTATCAATCTCACCTGAAATTCAGCATGTCCTTTCATTCTAAACGTGGGCTGCAAGTCACAGATCTCTTTAAAAGACCTGGGATTGCCATCAATAGAAATCTGAGATATTTTCATGTCAAGTTACAGCTCTAAGTCCTTGAAATATTATTTATGCTCATCTGTACTTTAAATTTTCAGATCTCATTAAACATATTAATAAAAAGCAGGTCTATTTCTATATCACAAATGTGTTTTAACATTTTGGTAACTGGATTTCAATATAATTGGTTTCTTTACAACTCAATGTATTTTACTGTTTTATTCAAAGCATTATTATGAGAAGGGGTCCACAGGCTGCTTCTAACAGCACAAAAAAGGAAAAGAACTTCTGTCTTAATGGTAAATGATCCAGCGAGAAGGACCATCCTGTGGTTTCTGAAATCCTTCAAAACGTGCTTCAAAAACTACGGGAAAAAATCGTTAGTTGTTTCAGTCTTCAGAGGTTCTATGAACTCCCCAGTCTCGGCAGTTAAAAATATACCGACCATTACATTTTATGACAAGCTCAAAATCAGTGGGCGCAAAACCCCTGCAGGGCCCCTGGGGCTTTAAGAATTTGGTTCTGGATGGATATTTCAGGCCAGGGCAGAGCTACACTGCTCGATGCTGAGAGTTACATGACAGCATCTGTTGCCCTGTGTAAGCCCACGGGAGGGGAAGGGCAGAGGCAGCGGGCTCTCTGGGTTACATGGAGTGTTCACCGCTTTTGCAAAAAGAATCCTGACCTTTTCAGGGCAGGCCTGCTGCTTCATGGGCCCTGAGAGGGTATCCAGAAAATTGAGAAGCTTGCCCTGGCCCTTGGTGGTGTGTGAAAAGCCTGAACCGTGACTGCCAGGGAGTCAAAATACCGACCCCACAAGATCTCTAAGTTACTCAAACCGCAGTGGGCCAATGTACTCAGCGTGGGGGCTAAGTGAGCCAGGGCCACTGCTTTGAATGACTCAGAGCTTAGCAAGTGAGGAGAGTAGCACCCCTTGAACCTGTCATAAAACAAAGTCATTAAAATTCCAGTGAATTTTATCAAAACGTATTCACTCTTTGGTCTGTTTCATTCTCCTTGCCACTATTTCCACAAGTTTGTCAAGGGCTGCCCTGTTGCCAGATTCAGTGGACACCCCCACTCCATTCCCTCAGCTTGCTGGGTCTCCACAGGTATGCCTCATGGTTGAGTCTCTTCTTGAAGTTCATCCTTTCCTGAGTCCTCATTCCTGAATCCCACACTCCTCTGGGCATTTACTTATTGTTGCAGATCGTATTTTCCAAATAAAGATGCAAAATTATTCCCCGCTGCACATGCTCTTCTGCAATGTGACCTTACTACTTCCCTCATCAAGAGGTAGGATCTAGTTCCCCTCCCTTTGCAACTGGGTGGGTCTCAGGATTCACTTGTAACCAGTTAGACACAATGGGAGTGACTTATGTGGCTTCCAGGAGATCTCAGAAAAAGTCTTGTGACTTCTAGCGCCCTTGGGATACTCGCTCCAGAAGAAGCCAGTGGCCATGTAAAGAGCATACTCTCCTGACTCCAGACTATCAAACAAGCCGTGCCAGCCCCCACTAAGTGCAGCCTCCTAGCCATCTCTTCTCAGGTAGCAGATGAGTGAATGAAGAAGCTCGGAAGTAAATCCTCCAGCCCCAGCTGTTGCAGCCCTAAGCTGTGCAAATCTCCCCCAGCTGAGGCCCCAACATCATGGAACAGTGATGAGGCACCCCAGTGGACCCAGTCTAAACTCCTTGCCCACAGAACCTATGAGAACAATTTAATGGCTGTTGTTTTACACCATTAAGTTTGGTGTGGTTTGCCACACAATGGCAGATAACCAAAACGTACATATTCTATGATTCAGTTAGTTACAAGTGACACAGGTGGAGACCATGTCATCTTTGAAAAATTCTTCTATTGCACCTGGCACAAGAATGTGCACATATGTTGGACAACTCCCTAGAAGTCATTCAACAAACTTACTCAGAATGCCCACCATGCAGGGCAGAGTGCAGCGTGTTTACAAAGATGAATAAGACATTTTACCTCACAGGGAGCTTACATGTTTTTGGATGGAGACAAGGTCTGTTTACAAACAGTTCTAACACAAACCTAGAGAGACAAAGTGCTACAAAAATTCATAGTAAGATGAAACTCTTCCCTATCTAATTAAAGGATGGGTGGAGTGTTCGCTAGGAGGAAGTGTGTGAGTGGGGAGGAGATGAGAGTGGGGTGCGTGGGTGAGGTGACATTCCAGACGGAATAGCGGCAGGAAGGCACAGAGCACGCCCCACCTCTCAGGAAGGGCGGGGAAGCACCGATGGTGTGAATGATCCTGGTCAAGAATGTTTTGCTTAGTAGATGAAAGGGTGTGAAGCCCCATTTACTTGGGGGGGTAACATATTTAGGGGATGTGGACCTTTATCTTCGGGCAACATGACATAGGGGGCAGAGTCCCTTTCACACAAAACACCAGCCTCTAGTGCCAGGGCCCTGGAGCTTATCTCTCTGCCCCACACCCCTCCCCTCCTGAGACAGGTAACACCAGGACTGATAGACAGCCTCCAATTTAAGGAGCCCTGAACCTGAAGTTTCAAAGAAAACCTCAAAGGAGCCAAAAAAAAAAAAAAAAAAAAAAAGTCCTCCAAGACTTATAAAACATACCACAAAAAGGTTGATCCCATTAACTATATAAACAGTATTTGTCTTCAACTTCATGTCCCTGAAAAGTCCAGTAAAAGCCTTTTATTGGAATAGGGAAGTGACTGCAGGAACTTTAAATGCAGCACTATTTGTACCAAGGACACGTTTGTCTAAAATGATTCATAAGTACTGATGGACTCTCTGGGGCCCCAAGGACAAAACCCATTTGAAAAGACTGACACAGTTCCTGTGAATTATCTGGGGTCCATGAGCTGGCATTTTTGATACAACTAATGTGAAAGATGTTAAGAATGTTTACATTTCCTTGTTTTGTAGGTCTTAGTTGGTTGAGGCATTTTTCACTAAATCCCAGCCTGCTTGAATTGGGTATTCATATAGGCAATTAAAAAACAACAGCAACGAAGGCAGAAAAAAAGAAAAAAAATAGCACTTCTCTGTGTTCACCTTCAAAGACATTGACCTAAACCTTTACTATTAGTAGAAACAACTGAATTTTATGTACTTGAAATAGTATTTGTGCTCCCTTTATGATCTCTTTGATCTTAACCTTTTCAGTAGGTAAATAACACTTTTTATATTGGAAATATAAATGTCTGAGGCTTTTATAAATCACAACTCTCCCCAATCAAGGCAAATTTGGCCATAATCTTTAAAAGCATATTCTGGAAATACAGCTATAAAGAGCCCACAGAGCCCATACACACCCAAACCACCTGGCCATAAGCACATCACCTTCAACCCTCAACCCCAGTGTGAGCAAAGACGTGGCACAAGGAAAGTCACAGCAGCGGTCTGGGTAATTACCTGTCATTGAAAAATCCCTGCTTGGTTTTCTCAAGCCAAGAGGAATAAAAACAGCCTTGAGGAATGACCACCAAGGGTGAAAACAGGGCCACCGCCATTAAGATGGCTCCTGTCAAACTTGAATTTTTAAACAGGAGCAGGAGGCCTTTCACGGGAGCACGTCCACCAGCGCCTGCTGCCCTGACCTCGCTCCCAGGTCTGGACTATCTGTGGCTGCTGCTTCCAGCAGATTCCATGGGTTCTGCATAACTTCTCCCTGTGACATTTAAGCCCCTCTCTTCCCCAGAAGTGCTGCATTCTAGATGTGCAGTGTGCAAATAACTGAGCTGTCCCTCATAGTACACGCATCTCTTAGCATTCAAAGTCTTTTGCTGTTAAGAATATAAGTAACCCCCAATAAATACCAATGCTGGTATCTCAATTTGAGGGGCAGGACTTGCCCAGACATAAAAATTCCAAAATGACAGAGAACTGACATCATTCCCAACCAACATTCCTGCTACCATCAAGCTGGAGCGCTCACCCATCTTTCTCTCCTCACTTGTAGACGGAAAAGAACAAGGCTGAGCCCAAGTTAATCATCTTGACACTGTTTTCTCATCTGCCCTAGAGCAACTTGCAGCTTCTCCCACCCTGAGCAACTGAGCTCCCTGATTTCTGACCACAAGTCCTGGTGTCTCCAGGTTCTGAAGATCACTGCTGGCTCCTCCGCCCACTTCCCTGGCACTCAGCAAAGGCCTTCTCAAAACACTCAGGATGTGTTCCTATGGAAGGGGTGCACGAGGAGAGTCTGCTTGGCCTTATGGTCCCTGCCTGGTGATCATCATCCCCCAGAAATCTCTCACACGGGCTCAGAAACGTGGTATGTGTGTGCGCTGGGGGAAAATATTAAACACCATGAGTAGCACATGCCAAATGTCCTCGCTAGGACTTGCTGCCCTATACAACCACCGCGGGACACCCAAAGAAGTCAAGCAGAAGGCCAAAGCGGGGCGCAGTGATCGCGGGGGTACGTTATCCTCTGAGGGTGGTCTTCTCAACCACTCCTTCTCATCATCACTTTATTTCCACAAGGACCGTGGTAAAGTGCTGAGAGAGGCAAGCCCCCCTCCATAACTGTCAAACAGCATGCCCCAAACAGAGACACAGATCCTGGGGGAGTCTCAGGGTGCCTGAGGGTGTCTGTGAGTCCACAGACTCACTTGTACCCAAATCTCAGATGACGGGGTTTCCAGGAGAAAAAGCTCTCCTCTAGCATTGCAGTAACACATGAGCCACTAGCTACATGCAGCAGTCTGTAGTTAGAACACACTACATTTTAAATTTTAGTTCTTCAGTCCTGCGAGCCCCATTTCCAGGGCCTGGGAACCGCACATGTAGAGGCTGCTGTTGAACGGCACAGAGGACATTTCCTCCCGAGCAGTGCCTTTCTAGCAAACACGCCAACGTGGTCTCTCAGGAAACCCAGAGACCCTCTTGGATGACAGGGCAGCAAATCTCAGCATCTGCTTGGGGCCACAACAGAAAATTGCATTTGAAACAGGATATTTCCTTGTAACATAAGGATTCTGAAGGGCCAAACTCATGATCAAAGACAGATTTGCTTTGTTCAAAGCCAAAGTTTAGTGTTACATGACTTTCCCCTAAGCACGAGGAGGCTCCTGCGGGTGAGAGCACAGCTGTCCTCTGGGCCAGGGGTGGCGCGGACCATGGGCACTGGCTGGGGCATCTCTGCCAGCAGTGGGAGAGCTACAGCAGGAGGTTCAGCGGGCCTGCGTCAGGCATCCCTCACACTCGCACGTCACACCTACACACTTTACCACACTCACGAGTCACTCACAGATGGTGACCAGAGATGTGAAACTTAAAAAAAAAAAAAAGGCTCGACCATTTCAAGTCATTACCCCAGTAAATGACAACATATAAATGACCACACCATGTGATTTTTAACCAGCTGCCCTCCCTGAGCGAGATACTGATGGCAGTAAAGAAACAAAAGCATCTTTTCAGCCTCAGGCTATAATAAAACGTTGCTCATGGAGGGGCAGCTGAGTGATTTCTCCAGCATTGCAGGAGTCCACCTCTTCTCAATATGAATTATATTATAGTTCAGATAAGCATATGGTCCAGGTTTATAGAGGACTTTATGAATACTTACTCCTTCCAGAAACCACATGAGAAAAATACTTGTCTCTCTTTTATTAGGGGTGAACAGTTGAATGCCAGATTGATTAGGAGACCTGCCCAATGGTGCACAGTAACAAAGGGACAGAGACAGAATTAGAATCCACTTTAGTAGATTAGGATTCAAGGCAATTTCTTGACTGGCCTACGTTGTCAATATCCTCTCTGCTTCCCCCACTGCTCCAATGCTCCTCTCCTGTCCATTCTCCATGCAAAAGGCATAGCTTTCTTTACCGTTTCTTTGAAACTTCTGATAAGGAATCCATCACCTATTATATGTATTTTCTACTTTGGTGATGGTATCTCATCACATAAAGGGAGGTTTAATATAATAAAATGGCAGTCGATTTTTTATCAAGTTGACATCTTGTATCTTGTTTAAGAAGATCTCCCCTACTTCAATTTTATGAATATAACCTTATTTCCCCTATTTCTCCTATAGTCCTGGCTTTTTACACTTAAGTCATTAAGCCATGTGAAAATTATTTTTGTGACTGGCCTATCATAGGGACTTAACTACATTTTTCCAAAAGAATAGCCATTACTGTCCTGAGAGTGAACATTTCAGCTCTTTCCCCAAAACATGAAACAATTTCTATCATCTACTAAAAATCTCACACATGCATGTCTGGTTTTGAATTTACTATTCTTTTTCACTTATTATTTTCTGCTCTTGCAACAACTCTATGTGGATTTAATGCTATTTATATTTTAAGGTCTGGTTGAGCAAATTGTTCTTTTCCTTATTTTTATGAAATTTGTTTTTGCACATTTTAATTCATAAATTATAGAATCAGCCTGTTGTTCCATGGGGAAAAATCTTACTGTAATAGTGATTGAGGGTAACTTATATTTATTTGATAGCTACTTATTTAATTAAATCTTGTAAGTCCTTTTCAAAGTTTATAGTTTTTCCTATATAGGTTGTACAATCTTTCTTCTTAGGCTCATTCTGAGAGTCTTTATATTTATCACTGTTGTGAATTGTGATTATTGAAAATATTTTCCACTAAGAATGGTATAAAGAAAGCTATTGATTTTTTTGTGGAGGGCCAACTACATTGCTGATATCTATTAATCTAACATTTCATCAAATATATTTTCTAGGTAGATAATATCATCTGTAAATAATGACAGTATTATCTTTCACTTTCCACTATTACATGTAGTCCATTTTTCTTACCTTATCACATTGGTCAGAAACCTTTTATAACAGTAGCAATAACAGCAAGCATTCTTGCCTATATTTCCTATATAGTGTAAATTATTTATGTATTTAACCATTACATATAATTCTTATTATGGGTTTCTGGTTGACATACTTTATTAACCAAGTTTACTTTATTCCATAGAATTTGCTACCTGTATTTTAGTTCTCTGGTATATATGCCTCTATCACTACAATACAATGGGAAGACACCTGCATTCTTTTGTATCCCCAACTCCTAACAGAGTATGTATTCACACAGGGTTTATACTTAACATTAGCTGAATAAATTGATGGAATAAAAGAGCAAAGTGTTTTCTGTTTTGTGAGAGTTTCATTAAAACCTGGGCTGGTAGAGTTCAAGTCTGTTTAATATCAGAGATAAAGCCAAGAACTGCTTATAATGAAGGTTAGCAGAAGCCACGGTATCTGGAAATTATCGATATTCTATTTGGAGTCCTTTGAAAGATTCCTAAATGCAAGTAGCTTATGGAGCCTATGAAGCTACCTCAGGAATATGCTGCTCCTGGGAATTACCAACAGTTGACTCATGTTAATGAAGTGTTAAAAAGAGAATTACGATGCCGATACCTCATCTACATTTTCCCCTTTTTGCTTTCTGGGAGCAACACCAGATTGGGTGACAAAGGAACCCCTGCTCCCCTACTACTATCTGTATTCCTCCTGGTCTCCACATTCTGGCAAGTGGGGGAGATTTCTTTTCCAGAGAGCTGTTCTGTATCTGTTCACATTGCACACGCCTTTTCAGCCCACCTCACTTGATCTCCATGGAGCAGTTAAGGTCTGTTAAGAACTGTTCTGCTCAGCAAAAATGCCACGGAGGAGAAATGGATGTCTCTAAGGGAAGATGGAGGCACCGCAGAAAGAAAGAAAGCACTGTTCGCTCTTTTTCTCTAATAAAGCTAGGAGGTATGCAGAAAAAGGGTCTGGAATCTCACAAAGTTGCTGGTATGTCTTAGAAAGGCTGGGAAAACAAACTCCAAAGTTCATTTTTCTCACTACACCTGACTTAAGAAATATGCATTCACCAATCATTTATTGAGTATCCACTGTGGATAAGTGTGTACGGTTGGTCCTAGATGGGAAGGGGACACTAAATCAAATACTGAGTTTTCATACAAGAAAGACAAGACCACGACCATGACAAAGGAGACCACAGGAGCTATACTTCACTGTCTCTTCTCTGCAGCCTGCCCTCCTCCTGACCTCCACAGACCACAGACTTCCCACCTGGCCTCCCTGCATTCACATTTACCCTCTAACGCTTCCTCCCTATCCTGCAGTCAGAGTGATCTCCAGAAATGCAACGCTGACTGCACCCTCCTGCACATCCAAACCCTTAGATGCCCTGCTTGGCCCCTTTTTCCCTGGATAAAAACCTTGGGTAGGTCCCATTATGTCTCAGACCACTCTTAGACTGCAAAAGTCTCCCAGTCACTCTAATGGGCAGAATCATCTCATTCGGTATTAAAATGACCAGTGATTGGATCAAGAAGATGTGGTACATATACACAATGGAATACTATTCAGCATGGAAAGAAGATAAACACATGCAATTTGCAGCGACATGGATGGAATTAGAGGGGATCATACTCAGTGAAATAAGCCAGAAAAAAAGAGAAAAATATCGAATGGTTTCACTTATAACAGGACTATAAGGAAACCAAATAGGAGAGAGACAATCAGCAGAGGGGTGGGGGGAGGAGGCGGAGGGAGGGAAGGAAAAGGGCACAGGATGGAATAGAGAAGAGCGCAGGGGACCATGGAGATGGATCGCGGGTGAGTTGGTGGTGGGCTACTCAAGGGGAACACAAAATGTAAAAAACATAAATAACAATAAAAATATATATTAAAAAAATTAAAAAATAATAAAATAAAATGACCAGTTCTGGGTAATAGTTTAAAAAAAACAACTACCATTTCATTTAAAAGCTGAACATTTTTGCATCCTATTTCAGGCTTCAAGACTATAAGGAGGTAGGAACAGAGGGTGGGAAGTGGTAGCCACACTCTCTCTGAGCTTCCATTTCTTAGCAGGCACTTAGGACACCTGTTGGGGGGTAGAACAGGTGTCCTCAGTGTTGGTTTCCTCTGGCCATCGCAGATGTTTGAAGCTCACTCTCCGGACACTGTGGGCTAATGGCATTGCACACTGGTCTCTCCAAGGCTGGTGGGGGTTTTTGGCTGGCTTTCTTCAGGCACACTTGAGGGCTCCCTGGAACTTCTTGGCCAATGAGACCCTCCTCTGAAGCCTTCTGACTCATATGTTCCCATTTTCCCTTCCAGGACCACCTAAGGTAAAATAACTTGCAAACGACTCAGGACATATTGTGGGCTGGTTTTCTTCCACAACACACTCACGCATCCTGGTCTGGGCAGGTAGGATATTCTCACTAACTCCTCCTGCAACTATACATCCAACATTCATCTCTGTGCTGAATCTCTGGAAGACACCCGAGCGAGCACTCTGAGGGACCTCCTCCTTTCTTATGGCTTCTCCTCCTCCTCCCCAAGGACTCAGGTGGGAACTACCCTCCACCACCAGCCAAAACCTCCTCTCTCCAATACCAAACTTCCTCGACCTCTCCAGTGGCCCCCTTCATGCCTCCCGTGCTGGAAAAGGACTAGGGACCCAAAACTGAGTGACGGTCTTTCTCTCCCCGAGTCCTAATAGGTAGTGAAGCATCTGCACTGAGGACGTGGCAAGATCAGCAACCCCTTGGGATTCAGTGGAAACTGACAAGAGAATGTCATACGTAAACGTCACCTACACTGCGTCTCCACGGCAGATATCACAGCTGGAAGGAGACGTGTATTCGTACGTTGATTCCTGATGGAAGCCTCCGTAGGGGCAGGACCATGTCTGCTTTTCCGCATCTCCGGACCCACAGCACATGCACTTTGCAGGCCCATGGTCAGTGCTCAGTGAAACTTGCTGAGCAGCCCAAGGAATCAATGATGAGTGGAAGAAAGAAGCCGCTTGCAACCAGGAAGCGGTGGGTCAACTTTCCTGCCACGGTGGCGCAGGTGGACAGAGCTCTGAATCTCGTCTCGGGTCTGAAGACAGACAGACTACAACCCCGAAGGCGAGGAGGCCTGGCTGAGGCCTGGACTGTCTTCCATGCCACATACGGGGAAAAGAGAACACTGTAAAAGCCGGGTGTCAGGAAAATGCCACATAGTTTTCTTCATGCGTACACAGCCATCATGCTGACGATCCAAACACCAAGCCAAGAAAGGAATGGAATGGAGAGGCAGATCTAACAAGTTGTTCAAACAAAGAGGCAAAGCCAAATGAGGCCAAGGGTAGCTGAGTCAACTCTGCTCTCACCAGAATTTCTAGTGCCACCTCTGATTACCAAAATAAAGAGATTAAGTAGCTGGATTTATTTTTCAGTGTTTATGTTTTTCTGCCATTCTCTGAGTTGTGTGCTCTGGACAAGATTCTCAACTCAGAATCTATTTGCCTTCAGTTTTGGTTGTTTTTTCCATGTAGTTTTCTTGCTCCAAGCCTGGTCACGTGGTACCAAAATTCCCTGGTATTTGCCCTTCTTGCTTCCACGGCCTTTTCTCGTTTTTTTGCTTCCCAAGTACCTTTGGGAAGGCCAACGGTACTGGCTAGCCTGGTGGTGGAACTGTCCATTAGAAGGCTGCTGACCCTGCCCTGAGAGGGACGGGCCTGTCCTCCTGTGCAGCCCGGGCACTCTGGGGTCTGTTGTCCCTTTATACCCCAAATAGGCCTCCAAGGCTCCCAGCTCCTACCGGCCTCCCACACACGTCTGGAGACTCAGCTGCTTCTTTGGTGTCCTCTCAACTACGATACCACTGCTGTTCTTCCTGACGTCAAAAGTTGTCCAGCTTTGAAATAAGGGAAAGCTATTACAGGCACCCTTTCTTGTTCCTGCTAGAACACTGACAAGACCGTATATGAGTCATGTGTTTCTCTAGAATATGTTCATGTCTTCACTGTTTATTCTTGAACAGTTCAGTTAGATGCTAATTTGGGGAATGCCGGTAATCCAGAATTGTTTCTGTCTGAAGGAAAGAGCTAGAAAGATTTGTTCCACTCTAGGGCACTGACCAGTTTTAAATCACTGCGAAATCTTATCCAAATATCTTTACCCCCGATTTCCCAGACCTTGGTCCCATCTGCCCCTCACTCCCTTTCTATGTGCTCAGGGACCTCTCCGTCCTGAGGCCTTGCTGAGTCTACAAGCCATAGCCTACAGCACACATTCTATAGGAAAACCTGCCCCCAGTGGCTGTACGCCCCAGGTGTCTTTTCCCAGCCCCTACTCCCTTCCTGTGGACTCCCAGTAGCACTGCCAGGAAGTAAATGAACCATCACACGTCATCACGCAGCCTTTCAGGTGGGTCCTCATTGGTTCACACCTCCTGAACCTCAAAGACTGACTACCCCGCGGCCATCTTTCCTTCTCACAGTACCCGACACTCAGGTGCTCCATAAACACTGGGACAGATCAAGGACAAGAACACGGATAGGACAAAGTGACAACATCTGTAGGGAGGGGAGAAGCCTGGTACTATGGGAGGATCAGGGTCTCAGACAAAGTGGGTTGAGACCTGGACCAGCTCAAAGTCTCACCGCCAGGCTCCACTTCTTTATCTGTAAAATGAACACAACATCTCCACCCTTGGGGGTTTGTGTTTTTCTAATTTTGCTTTGTTTCAGAATTAAATACAATTTATGCAAACTGTGTAGAAGCTGTAAAAAGGCTTTGATTCCTACCCATTCCTCCCAAACAGCTGTCTGCCCTGGTCCAGAGTCTAGAAACAGTCCTAGAGGATTTTTACCACTACTCCACAGTGCCTGGGGGTGAAAGCACAAGGAAACAGGTCTTCTCAGAGGAGGGGCTGATCTTTATTTTTGAAGGAGGGGCACTTATCATCTTGAGGGAGTTTGGGAGACCAACTTAGCTCAATTTAATTTTTAAAATCCAATATCCACTTTACAGCCCTTACCATGTGCCAAGCACTGTTCTAAGCACTTTATAAATGTTAATTCATTTAGTTCTCATACTGTCCCCAGGAGATGGGTACTATTATCACCATTTACATGTGGGGAACCTGAGGCACTGGGCAGTTAAGTGACTGTCCAAAGTTCCAAGTGGTAGAATTTAGATTCAAACTAGGACTGCCTGGCTCCTGCGTCTGTGCCCTTAACTCTGCTGTACAGCCTCTCAAAGACTTGACTTTGCTTTATTTAGAAATTAAAAAACAAATTTCCTTAGTCATGACCTTTCTAAGAAACGTTACGTGCTCCTCACTGTTGAATCTTGGGCTTTAACAGAAGGAAGAAGGACACAGGAGTGTTGAGCGCAAAGAGAGACAGATGTCAGTAATTCAGGCCGCGAACTCGCTCCTCCCTGTGCCCGGGTTCCCCATGGGCAGGGATGAGTGCCACCCTCTCCAGCAACCCCCACAGGGGTTGGCCCCTCTGGATCACGATATGAAGCCCACAGAAGGCTACAGCCATGACGCGTAGACAGGAATGGGGCCAGGCCCGCGTCTCACCCCCACTGGCACAGCCTCCCCAGTTCCCACTCCGGGGCCCATACGGCCTGGGCTCTCGGCACTGTGGCCCCATCTGTGGTGGCAATAGCCTGGATCAGCTCAGCGTCCTAGGCCTGGGGCGGCATCCCACGGCATGGCCCACAGCCGCTACCCCTTTCTTTCTGAGGGGTGCCTGCCCACCTCTGCTCACATGGAAGGCACCACATCCCTAGACCTCGGAGCCCTGAGAGAGAGGCAGTCGTGCCAACGTAGGAAAGCGGGTGCGCCGCTCCCTGAGGCAGATGGGCCAGGCCAGCCTGGAGGCCTTCACCGCACTATCCGGGCCCTAGCGGCAGCCCATAACCCCGCACCGAAGAGGGTCTGATGCCTGGGGAAGACATCTTCGCCTGGGTTATTGGTTATCCTCTACTCCCCCCACCCCACCCAAGTATTCCTGTTATTAGCTTTCTCCTTGCAACTAGATTAGTCTGATCCGATCAGGTGCTGTGGTTTCAGGCTGTGAGTCCAGCTACCAGCTTTTCTCAAGCTCTCCATGCGATGGGCAGAAGAAACTCAAGTTCTTCCTCTGCTGATTCTGCTCATTCCTCCATCCACACACCGCTCCTCCGGCACCGCATACTGGGCGTGACGCACGGAGCCTTCCCTCTCAGCACCTGGCCCTCTCCCTGCAGCCGTCGTTCCCTTTGCTAGCACTGTGTTCACTGTGTCCTCCAAACTAGAAATTGAGGGTGCCGGGGCTTCTGTAGGGTGGGGGAGAGTGAGGGTACTTTAGTCACTTGACTCCTTTCACTGCCCTGCGTATACTCATCACTCCTGCTGCCTCCACCCTCACCGTGTCTCCAGTACCTCCCTTCTCTCCATGTCCCACCACTGACGTCTGCCGAAGTTATCACTGAGGTGTCCCCCAGCCCCCCTCAAGGTCAGCTGTGGCCATGCAACTAGTTCTCATTCAAGGAAAATGGAAGATGCAGTTATTTCTAGGCCAGAAGATTTAAGAAGTGGGTATACCTTTTCCAAGGGCCTTTTCTTCTCCTGCCCCCAGGAAGCTGAGGTTTTGAGGCCCTAAGGGATGGCAGAGCCAACAAATGGAAGGAACCTGGGCCCCATGGAAGGAACATGGAAGGAGCTCCCTCCCTTAAGGAGGTCCCTCCGGACTGATCCACAAGCAGTGAACAAATGCCTAGTGGGTGAGCTCACTGGAAGCTGAGGGTTTATTTGTTCAGCACTTAGCACCGTGTTAAGCAATGTGGATATTCACAGGATTATCTATTTCATGGGGATTAACCAGCACAGTTCAGCAGAGAAATGTGAATGGAGACATCAAAGATCACAGTGCAGGGAGAGAAGGAAGACAGAGGAAAGAATGGATTTCTATCATGTCCCAAGATGGGGGTATGGGAAGGAAGAGGGGAGCGGCACCCCTCCTGACCCCACTTCCATCACCCCAGCTGGGCTCTTCATGGCTAAACTGACTCAGTACAGGGTTCCAAGACCCACCCCATGTCTTTGACTTTCTTTAAAATGCAGCAGTAGGTTAAGCTTCTGCCCCTCCTGATCCAGGAAAACACTGCTCCCCCGTTCCCCAGCCAAGCGACGTCATGTGGACCCAGAGCAGCAACTGCAGTCCGCGGCTGGTGGGGATGTGAACTGCTGTGGCCTCCATGGACGACAGTATGGAGAGGCCTTAAAAATACTAAAACTGGAAACACCACACGATGCAGCAAAACCACTTCGAGGTATTTATACTAAGAATATGAAAACATGAATAGCTACACAATTCACAATAGCCAAGACATGGAATCCATCTAAATGCCCATGCATGGATAACTGGATAAAGTGTGGAGTATATTCTCAATGGAATACTACTCAGCTATTTAAAAAAAAAAAAAAAAAGATGAAATCATGTCCTTTGTGGCAACGTAGCTGGAACTCGAGGTGAGTAAGCCAAGTGAAATAAGTCAAAAAGTGAAAGACAATTACCAGATGGTTTCACTCATTTATGGAATATAAATAACCAAAGAAAACAAACTGGCAAAAATAACTCTTAGACTCCGTGAAAAATCTGGAGGTGACCAGAGGGGAGATGGAGAAGAGAGGGGATCCAAGGGGCGTAGGTGACAGGGTAGTAGCCTAGGATTTTGGTGGGGGGCGGTGAGTGAAGCATATGCACATATCAAGGTGGGGAGCTGCACCCCTGCAAGTATAAATACTTGTAAACAAAGGTTTGGGTTTTTTTGTTTTTTTTTTTTTAAAGAGAAATCAAGGGATCTTGGGCTGGAAATTAAGGGTGGAAATGCAGCCCTGAGTCAGGATGAGGCCCTCAAGGGCAAAGCCTCTGGGGACGGCTGAGTGTGGAGACAGATTCCATAGGCAAGCCAAGAAGGAATGTGCCAAAAATATTTCCCAAATCCTGCCAAGACTTGGGCAATGATGCTCAGACTTTTCGCTAAGGTCCAGGGACAGGCTGATGCCAGGGCCAGGCTCCGTACGGAGGAAGGGCCGACCCCAAGCCCACAGCTGTAGATCTGAGAACTCAGCCGTGAAAGAAATCCTCTTCCTGATCCATCCTAACAGCAGCCAACTCTTCCTCTCCTGCGCCTTCCATTGCTCGCTCTTTACCTCCAACAGCTCACAGAGGCAACTTCACTAAGCATTCGTGGGGGGGGGGGTCCACCCCTCACAGGAATGGCTAGGGGTGGGGCATGTTGAAGGGGGCCCCCAGATGCCAATGGGATTCATTCCATCCCAGGTTACATAACCTCTTGGCTGCAGCCAAGGTCTGAACTGATTATGAAAATGGAAAATGCTCCAGCAAATAAATTCCAGGGACATTAGGCAAATGGTCCTTTTAAATAAACAATCGCTTTCACTTTCACACAGACAAGATGAGAGGAGGTGGGGGAACAATGAAGAATAACGATCCTTCTCTGATCACAAAGCTTATCCTCAGCAGAGCCTCTGTTTCCTTCCAAACCGGCCTGGTCAGGAGCCCTGCCCAGGATAAGCCAGACTCTCCATGGGCAGGCCTCCCCTCTGCAGGGCAGGGTGGGTCGGAACAGAATGGGGCAGCAGGGCGAGGACTTCCTCAATCTGAGCAACCCTGATAACCCTTGGGGCTGAACAAAGGGAGCTGGTGTTTCCACTGGCAGAGTCCTTCCTGAACAGAGCTGCAGGGGCTCAGCATTTAGTGAGAGCCGGGCTGGGCGCATCAGCAGGAGACTCTGACCCCGGGCCCCCAGGTCCTCCAGGATAACTGGGCGAAGCAGACCTGGCTTATCGTCCTCCTATCCCACGGGCCCACCCAGAGAGCTGCAAGGGAGAGCGTGTGCACCTTGGCACAGGACCAGGCGAGCCTTTGGTCCCGGGCAGGCCTGTCCAGGCCAGCGTCACGGACAGAGCAGGTATCTCTCAGAGTGTGTCTGGACCGGTGTTTGCGCTGCACTTACAAAAGCAGAGCAAGGGCTGGGGTGGCCTTGGCTAAACTGCACCGTCACGGGAACACTGCCTCTTCGGACTGCGCCCAGAAACCCCACAGGAGAGCCATGACTGGGAACTGGTGAGGGAACAAACTCAGCCCTGCTTCCTGTTGGCTCCCTAACACATGCCTCGCCCACACTCCACCCTGCCTCTCCACCCAGCCCTGGAATATCTTCTTCCCATCTTCCTGTCCTCTATCACTGCTCCCCGGGGCAAAGCCAGCCAGGAGAACAGGGGACTGGGCAGCCGGGACACAGACCCCAGGATCCTCAGTGTGGGGAGAACTCAGCTGAGCAAGGTTCAGAGAACGGTGGTCACAACCAGCCCTCCTCTAAAATGAAGAGAGCCCCACACCCTGCCCCACATAGGCGTGCCCGGCAATGTCACTCACATTGAACAAGGGCCTCTGGATACAATGCATCAGATACAATGGAGACAAACATCTGGGACTTGCGGGAATTATGGGGGGTGGGCGTATGTGGATGGGTGTCCACATGCACGCCCTGGGGCTCACTGCAAGGTGAAGCCAGATGGAAAGGGAAGTGGGGGCGGCAGACTGGGGACCACCTCTCCTTAACTGCCAATCTCTGCACTACATTCTGAGGCACCTGAGAAATCTAAGTTCAATCCTGGCCTTCCAGGGTGTCAAAAGATGTATTCGCCAAGGTAAGGAGACAGAATTTACTAAACAGCTATACAGCAATCTTGATTTGTAACTTTTCAATATGTAGACTTCCCTTTGCACTCTCACACCCTCAAATGACAGGGTGAGTCTGGACAAGACCCCCAAGTTTCCAAGAGATTGTAAAGGACATGGTCGAGAAATGAGAGCCTTAGTAGTTCTGTCCTATGTCCATCCCTCTCCCAGTCTCAGGGGTGGCAGAAAGATGCCCCATAAGGAAGATGTAACAAATGAGAGACTATTCTAGCTCTGAATTCTCATTCGACAATCCAGTATGGAGCGGGGCCCACACAGATAGAAGAGTCCATTTAACGTGAAACAAGAAAACGCTGCTCCAGGGCCCAGGGATGCCTCCGGCCCGCTTCACCTTAACTGGCTGGTGATCCTGGAAAAGTACATTTGCTTCTGTTCTCTTCCAACATGCGGGACATAATTCTTCCCTCATAAAAATGCTTTCAACATTAACAACTGTCTGGCACACAGTAGGTTCTCAATAAATGCTGGTTATTACAAGGCTTTATCACTGCAGTCCTGGCATGTAAATGGTGCCAGGTACTGTGTAGGAAATTAGTCAATGTTGGCATGGATGCATGGGGTGGGGAATGGACAGTGGACAAGTAGGTAGTTTCTTGGTTGGATTCTTTAAGAATATTACAAACGACCCAACACTCACCAAACTCCCCGATCAATGACTCATCAAACATTGCCCTTGAACTGGACCTCAAATACCAGGGCACAAAAGTCCTTTTGTCTTTTGGGAAGAAAAACAATAACAAAAAGCTTGGAATTCATCACTGGAGCCAGGACTTGGACTCTAACGGATTCTCCTAAAACATGTGCCACAGGGTCATGCGCAAACGGTCATTAACTAGGTGGGGGGAGATGTGTGTTCAGAGTTCACGGTCTCAAGGGCGAGTGCTTTGTGAGCACCAGCAGGTTATCATCTCCATTACCATGGTGCCGAGAGCTTTCCGTGAGGTTCCTATTGAGGGCAGGACCATGACGTGACCCAGAGGAGACAAGACATGTCTATCGGGTCTCAGTTCCAGGAATCCGTTGTCCTGCTGAGTGACTGGCTCATATCTACCACACTCAATGCCATGAAGCTTGCCTTTGTCTCCACCTTTGTCGCTGGGAAGCTCAGAGGCAACTCTGCAACTCATGGCCAGCAGGAGGGCATGACCATATGACGAGCATTTGGTTTACTGACGCCTTAGTTTTACCGTCATCAATTCTCATTGCTCTGCTTTTCTGTCGTATTTTAGCACAGGCAGCTTTCTAAGCAGAATTTGCTTAGAGTAAGGCTAGGGGTAAGTTAAAAAAAAAAATCAAAGCACCTGTTCTTTTGTGGGTGGGTTCATAAAATCACGACAAAGAGGTTCCTCCATGAGGACAGGCCTCAAGGCTAAGCCTCGGGACTCCATATGCTCTCTCTTCCTATTGGACACTGCTGACCTTTGACTCTCATGTTGGACCTGATTCGATCTGTTGTGCCCATCCTTTCATTTAACCTCTATACCTGTAGCTTCTGCTACTGAGCTGAAATGGCTTATTTATCTTCATGGACTGGCCCATCAATAGGTTTGCGTGAAACCCACTATGACCAAATAAACAGACCAGCAGTTCCACTCCTCAGACCCACCACAAGTGCCATCAATACATAACATCATAGACGCCACTTGAAATTCTGCCATCCAGCAGCCCCCACCCAACTGAGAAAACCAAACTCTCCTTCTTCTTAAGAGGTGGGGCAGGAGGAGGTAAAATGAGTGAGAGAATTTTTTTAAAAGAAAAAAACATAAATATATATATTCAGTCATCATTCTGCCCTTAAAAATCAATCCCTATTTGGAAATGTTTGCTGCCCCTTCTTAAACAAGACAAGTGACCTCAGGGCCCAGAGAAATAAAATCCCCTGCCTGTCTGGACTCAACAGGTCCCCTGACAAGCTAAACACAGCTGCACTTCAGCTGCTATTTTTAGGCCCTATAAATTCTGTTCTTTTCTCTCTGAGATGTTCTTTTCAGACTTGCCAGAAACTTTTATCAGGGTTCTAAGTCTGGCTGATTATTTCTTAAGTGCGAAGACCTTGCTGTGTATTCGTTGGCTGCTATTGTTATAATTTTAGGAGCAAACTCCTAAAATGCATGAAAGGTTTCTTCCTCCTCGCAGGGGAGATGGCCTTCCCTAGTCACCCCAGAGTCTGAATTAAGGAACAGGAAGAGCAAAGGCTGCCCACCAAACTGATTTTCCTCAAAAAGAAAAAAAAAGTAGAAGGAAAAGAACAAGAGCCCTCATCATCTGGAACCCCCAGGACGGTGTTTCTCAAAGCATCCAAAACCGTATTTCCAGGTGACTGCCCAACCCCTCAGGTCTACACTGTGGGGTCCCTGGGCTTGGGATCCTGACCCCACCTGTAACAAAGTCATGCCATGACAGTGTCCAGATTTTGACAAAGTTGCTCAGATTCCAGCCTCAAATCCAGCTCCGCGTTACTTTTCCTTTGTTCTGACTCCATTGGTGCAGACCGCACAGGGAGGAGACCAGCCACCTCAGGTGGTGTCAAGGTGAGTATCAGGGGTTCCTAGAGTTTTCAGGAGACTGTTAACTTTCCGGATCTTTTCAAAAGTGCCCAACTTGATTCCAGAAATTACCATCTAAGTGGATGGACGGTCAGAGCACAAAAGCCTCAAAGTCAAAGTGAAAGGGGCACGTGGCCTGTCGCCCTGTATCCATCATCTAACACATGCTCCTTTTTTCTTCCTGGTCCTCAAGAATCCAGCCATCCAGCCAACATTTTAGAGGCACACAGTCCTGCGCTGGTTTCTGTAACAGGGACTGCCATTTCCAAACCTAGGATTCCAGCTTTCTTGTTCATTTTCCCTCCCTTTCCACATCTAAGACTTCAGCTGGTCCTGTTGTCTTTATCTCCCAAAGGTGTCCCTCCGGCGTCCTGTAACCACATCATGCTAGTCGATCAACTTGTCTGCTGTTTCTGTGTCCTACTTGGGCCATGCGCTTCCAATCCCGTTTCCCCACCCTAATCCACTCTCTCCAGAGCCAGCATGATCTTTCGAAAACATCCATCCTATCACGTCACTGCACTACTTCCCAGAGCAGTTACACAAAATACAAACCCTCAGCATGGCTGATGTGGCCCAGCGCAATCTGACCCTCTTCTGCCTGCCTGGGCACATCAGTCCTCCTCCCTCTGAGAGTAGCAGTTATTCTCAGACGAGAGTCAGGAGATTCAGAGAAGTGAGGCAACTTGCCCCAAGTCCCACAACCAATAATGGTCAAGACAGAACTGACACTTGCGTCTTTTAGGTACCAAAGACCAGCCCCTTCTACTCAACCTCTTAGCGCTAACGAACCAGAACCACGGCAGGCAGCCCCAGGGTTGCCCAAATATTTATTTCCAAAGATCGAACTTAATAGGATTTGGGGAAAGGAAAATGGCCACACCTAGAAGCTCATCTGTAATAAAAAGGAGAAAAGGTAAGAAGGTAAGAGAGAAGGAGGGAGAAGGAGAAGAGGAAGTGAGGCAGAGGAAACAACAGATGCTACAACCAGCATTTTAGAAAGAATTGTAAGACGTGGCTGCAAAGCCCCATCTGGTTTTGGCCCGAGCTCTGTTGAGTTTCCAGTGCCAGAGGGCTGGGCCAACGTTGCTCTCCCCCCTCCCTAGAAGTTGCAGTGCTGGTTGCGTCACCTCTCCAGGGACTGCACAGACAAAGTGAATCAGCCGGTCACATGGGCAGGGTTCACCAAAGACGCTTTCCAACTCAGATGTCCGCACATTCACAGTTTCTTTCCCTCCGAGAGGAACAGGAAAAGCCCTGCCTTCCACCCAGCCTGACTTTTCCATCTACCGTGTGTGTGTGTGTGTGTGTGTGTGTGTGTGTGTGTGTGTGTGTGTGTTAGAACATAAATTTATGTAACTAGATTTTCAGGAGTCCTCCCTGCCCTTTTAAATATGAGGTACTGACATGAGTCATCCCAGAGACCGCCTATGTTCCTACACTGCCAGTTCAAATGCAAAAGGGGTATTTTCCTGAAAGACTTTCATGAAAAACTGCCCAGTAGTGTTTGATTTACCTAATGTTCTCCTAATCCTTATCTTTTTTCCTCTAACATCTGGAATCAAAGAGTATAACTACATACTTACCAATACCGCATGGTCTAGAGTTCTCCAATTCTGTTGATAATTATTAATTTATCATCAACATCTATTAAACTGATAACATGTAAAAAGCTCTCTGGGTAAAAGTTAGTTTTTTAAATATGCTTAATACCAATACTCATAACTATAGGATCTATGGGAGTAGGAGTAAGGGCTGAATTTGATTCAAATCAACAAAGATGGGCTGAGAACCCCATGCATACCCCTGTGTTAGTAACATAAATGGTACAAATAATAGAGGGATAAGGTCAGAATTCCCAGACAGCTTAGGGTCTGATAGGAGGGTGAGGTATTATGTAACTGGCTACACTGCGTGGCAGAAATAAGGTTCACACATAAGGTACGTCATATATGCTAGAGCATGCAGGGACTGCTGTTTGCTTAGCCAATATCCATTTTCCTCTTTCCTCTTTGATCTGCACTTCAATTTTATCCCACCTGAAATGTGTCTCATTAAAAGACATTTCCCAGGATCCCCTGGAAGAGGTGGCCATAGGATGTAAGCAGAAAGCATCAAGTGAGTATTCCAAGAGAGCTTTGTAAACGGAAAGAACTTAGCTGAGAAATGGACTCTTCTGTACATTTCTCTCGTCTTTCTGTTTCTTATCTGGAAATTAGATGTGATGGCTGGAGATGCAACAGCTCTACTGGGGGCTGAGGTAGCTTGGGGCTGAAAGTGGTATTTTAAGGATGGTGGAAAAGTAAGAGAGAAGAATCCTGGCTCTTTGATGATCATGAAGCCACCAGACTGGTCTTGAACTTCTTGTGTGTGAGAGCTATACACCTGACTATTATAAACTCCTAATTTGGAGTTTCTGCTCCATGCAATTTGGCTAAAAGAATGTTGGTGCCAAGCAGCTGCCAAGAGAGGAATCAAAAGGAGTATTGGCTGATGAGAATGCCTCCCTGGGGAGTTGAGAGCTGCTGTAGAGGTTACAGCCCAGAAGCCAGACATCAGGTTCCAGAACTTCACTTGAGAAAGATGGGATAAGGTTCCTCAAAAGACTAAAAGTAGATTGTCATAAAAGCCAGCGATTCCACTCCTAGGTACCTACCCAAAAGACACAAAAATGAAATGTTATTGCAGCACTGCTTACAATAGTCAAGATATGTAAACAACCTAAATGCCCCAAAACAGAGGAGTGTCTCAAAAAGACGTGGTATATATACACTCAGTGGAATACTGCTCAGCGATCAGAAAAGACAAACTCATGTCATTTGCAGTAACATGGATGGAGTTAGAAGGGCTTATGCCAAGTGAAGTAAACCAGAAAGAGAAAGATAAATACTGGATGTGTCACTTATATGTGGAATACAGAGAAACCAAGTAAAGGGTCAGACAAAGACAAACTTTAAAACCAACCTTGAAAGGTGACCCTAGACCTGAGACCCCCCCAGGGGAAGGGGTGGGAATAGGGGGTGGAGAAGCACAGTGGACTACGGTGGAGGACTTCGGGCGCTTTGCAGGTGGGAGAGTTAGGGTGACTACACCTGAGGAGAGAAATACTACACTGTGAAAAAAATTAAAAGAATGTAAAACAATGGTACTTAATAAGAAAGATTAATGTTATATACATAAAAGAAATGCTTATGAAAATTACATGGGTAAGAATTCAACTAATAAACTAAAAATCACAGAACGTATACTTTAAATGGGTGAACTTTACAATGTAAGTAAAGTTTTATATCCCAATAAAGCTCTTTAAAAAAAAGGGGGGGGATAAGGGAAGGGACACAGATGCAGGGACAAGGCCTCTGGTCATCTTAACAGGATCGAACTTCCACTCATCGATTACAAAGCCCTGGAAATGTCCTTCTGCCCCATCTCAGCCCTAGGGGACTGGTACACACCTAAGAAAAAGCTTCCTTATTCCCTCCTACTACAGTGAGGCTTCCCACACAACTCTCCATTAGGGACCTGGATGCAGAAATAGGTCAGAATGTGCCAGAAGAATGTATGTGAGATTATGGAATCTTGCTGAGATGACAGTTTATAGAAGGCAGATTCCTCTCATTCCTTTTAAGAATGAAAGGATGCAGAACAAAATTTCTGACCTCATGGAAATCAGAGTGGTGGGCTAGAAGCTGGGGGATGAGTCTCTCTTGTCCCACTTGGCAGATGTAAGTAAACAAGGCTGCCGAGTTCGAAGCACCACTGTGGGGCAGACGGAGAAGTAGAGTCCCACAGAGCCTGGGCCAACTCAAGACCGGAGAGGGTTGCATCTTGCTTGAAAATTCATCCAAAGGAGACCACCAGAAAAGGTGGAGTCGTATCCTTTCAAGGATGCAAGCCCTTATGAAGGGGGCACTCCCCCAGTCCACACTGGCTCTGAGCTGCATCAATCCTCATGAAAAGAGCTCATCGAAAAGTTCCTAGCGATGAATTAAAATCTAGCAACACCAAGCCATATACTTAAATGTTCCAAAATGACACTTTCCTTTTTCCACAGGAAAAAAGGGGCTTTTAAAGGGTGAAGGAATCGGAGTCAGAGTATCTCCTTCCACTGAAGATTTCTTCCACCTTTAGATGCATTTCATCCCTCCTCCCTTCCAATTCTTTCAGTAACTAAAAATACCAACCTTTATTATGTATCTTTTCTTCACAAGAAACCATGTATGGGCTTGAGATTAAATAGCAAGAATTCTTTAAAACTACATTATTTTTAAAAAGTAAATAATGACCAAGGGGAAAAGAATCCCAGATTTTTCCACGCAACATAAAGATGACAGCACAAGATAATACTGTAGGCCTCCGGGAATGAAGACCAATTCACAAATCATGGCCCTATTTATACTCCAGGTGACACTTGGGATGAAATAAAAGCATGTCTGTGTTCTGCAAATGTGCTTAGATGTCACAGGTTCTTCTCACTTAGCCATCACTTCCTGGGAAGAGGCACAATGCTTCACAGTAGATGTGGACATGGAAGGCTTTATTAATTGTCCCTCTTGTACTAGAAACTCATTAAAAAACAGAACTAATAATTCAGGAGAATATTCTACTAGGCAAGAAAAAAAAAAGACTACATACTCTAATATCAAAGGCCACTGACAAGGACTTACCCTTCCTGGATATCGTTCTGGCCACTTCGTTATGCCTTTGAACGTTACAGATGAAGAGAGGGGCTGCAGAACCCCATTTGGATGATACACTTGAGGCAGTAACAGTGGGTTCCACTGTTGGTCCTGGGGCTTTTGTATGGATTTCCAGGGAGCCCAAGTCCACCCTTTGCCTCAGAAGAACATGGAAGGGCCTGCTGCCATCATAACCCACAGCATGACTCCTTCAGCTCCAACAAGGCCAAAGTCATCACTTGGTGTTTAAGATTATAGTCACCCAGTGGCCAGTCAGGTTTCTTCTACTCAAAAACTACAGCAATGAACTGAGTCTCAAGGCATCCCTAGCCTGGATGCCCTGGGAAGCAAGGGCAGAGAGGCAGAGAGGCCGAGGGGCTTAGCCCTGTGTCAATCCACTGTTCCAGTCATCTGTCATCTGGCACTTAGCTTGTCTCCATATCTTGGCTACTGTGTAGTGCTCCAACCAACACAGGTGTACTTAGAGCTTTTCAAATCAGGCTTTCATTTTCTTTGGGTAAATGCCCGTAAGGGGCATTACTGGATCCTATGGGAATTCTATTTTTAATTGAATTATTTTATACGGAGGTAACATTAGTTTACAACACAGTTTAGGATTTAAGAAGACAGGCTCACACCTCTTCAAATGCACAAGACCAGCCACACCATGGGACCTCCACACTATTTTCCAAAGTGGCTGCAGTGATTTACATTCCCATCAGCAGAGCAGGAGGGCTGTTTCCATCACATCCTCACCAGCACTTATTTTTTCTGGACTTTTTGATAATTGCCACTCTAACGGGTGTCAGGTGAAAGCACATGATAGCTCTGAGTTGCGCCTCCCGGATGATGCGTGAGTGACGGCCAACATCGCATGTCTACTGGCCCCCTGTACGTCTTCTTTGGTGAAATGCCTCTTTAGATCCTCTGTCCGTTTTTTAATCAGGCTGTATAAACTCAGTTGTTTCCATCATTTCAGATACTAACCTCTTGTCTGGCAGTGTACAAATGCTGCTTCACTTTTTTACAAGAACTGCACTGGTCCCCACATTGGATGAGGCTCCACGGGCATTCCTGCTGGGCCGCATGAAACCTTCCTCAACGCTCTTCTCTCCTCAGCTTCTACGACAGACTTTCCTTGATGGAAGATTATCCTGAGTGGAACTTTGTGGAACCCTTAGCCTTCCTTGTTATCAAGGCTATTGTCTGGGTGCCCAGAGTTCCTCTGGTCAAGCTAAATGTACAGTCAGGCAGGGGGCCTCTCTCCAGGACAAAAGTCCTGGTATGAGGAACATACTGGGAAACCAGTAGCTGCTGAAATCATCAGCAGACATTATGGCCAGTTAGCAATATCAGCTAGAATACCTTACTTGTAAGGATTAGCAGAAAGTTAGGGAAGAATAGGGACTAGGGATAGCATGCTTTGATTAGAGGGAACTATGGAGCCCCCCAAGCAATACCCCTGGTCACTCCACCCTAGCTCACACCAGACAATGACGCACCTCCCATAACGCACCCCCACGCAGGCACATTCCCCACGTGCTTGCCCACCTTCTCTCAACCCGGTTCTAAGCAAACATGAGACTTCCCATGGATTGGGGCTGCTCCTTGCTGGTGTCGCCCTCTAGACCTCTCACTGCTTGGATTTTGAACCCTTCCCTTGTCCCACGCCGCTCCCAAGGCTGTCACCCTTCGAGGTGACAGGACTTCTGCCCTCCCGCACTGCTGTGACTCCAGCCTCTGTAGCCACATGGAGATCCAACATGCAGGTGTGTCGAAAAGCCCGGCTTTCTCTAGTTAAAGGAAACACCAAAATCAAGCACACCCCTTCACAGGAAGTGCACCTGCAGGAAGCTTATGAGCATTTCCACTGAAAGACATTAAGAGGCTGCCTCAGGCCAAGGCCAAATTCACCCTCTTCTCTGCTTCTCCAGTCCGGAGCCTACTGGAGAAGGGCTGACATGTCCTGTCCTCCCTGAGGACAAGGTCCTTAAGGACAAGGACTTGACTTGTTTAATTCATGTCCCTAGAGGCCAGCAGTACCCAAGAAAGGCACCCCAAAAAGAGAAGCAGGATTAAAGCCACACAAGGGTCCCCTGGCCCCAGGCAGTTAGTCTTCCCCAGGGCATGGCTGACCCTTTCACTGCCTCTGAGACATGCTGCTTCCGGAACAGTCCCTTCAGTTGCATCCAGGTTTGGAGACACATTTTCCGATAGTCTAAAATTAGCAGCCTCAAACCATGTCACCCCAAGCCAATTATGCAAATTTGATATTTTGTCAGAATAAAAACCCTTTCAATTTTATAGACTTGCTTCCCCTGTGCCCAAAGCAGGTTCTGGCGAGCAGGATTAGCTGCCTGGCTTTGCTGCAGCCACGCTTGTTCCAGTCAGTGGCCACCTTCCACCAGGATGGTGCTGGACATTCAACTGAACAGGGTAGATATAGGGCCCCAGGGTAGGTACAGGTTCTGGAGTCAAACAAATCAGCCTTGGGGCCTGCATTACTGCTCTGGGCTTACAGAGCTTGGGGAAATAGCTCAGCTGCCTGGGCCTGGGTTTGCTCTTGGGCAGAAAGGGGATGGTAACAGCAGACTGCAAAGGACTGTGGAAAGAACTACTGAATGACTTGAGCAAAATGCTTAGGTGAGTGCCCAGATACACCAGCCATCATCATTAATGCTATATTTGTGACTCTTACTGCCTTTATTTACCCTCAAATAGCAGTAAAGTCAAACCAACTAGCACGCTGAGCAAAACACTAAAGGCACAGGTCTGGGGGACCATGTTGTTAATCATCTCTCCAGGTTGAGCAGTTACTGGAAACCCCACCTCCTCACAGGTGCTAAGCCACAGGTGCTTAGCACCTAGGGGTGCTAAGCCACCCCTAGGTCAGCAAGCAGGACAGTCTGGAAATCATGGGGGTAAACGAGACCAGAGGCATAGGCCTGTGTGTCTCTTGGGGTGACAGCAGTGTGGTGTTGCCTTAACTTCGGCACTGACAGGTCCTCTCCTGTGGACACCCCTTTGTCTCAGGCATCCAAGTGCACAGCTGGCCCCATGCTCTCTACTAGTCTTGACTGAAGGGCCCCTTCAGGGGAGCTGACTCCCAGGGAAGATACTCAGTGCACAGATCAGAAAGAAAATTCCGGGGTGAAGCCCACTGGTAAGTTCTGAAAACACGGTCCATTTCCAAGAAGGGTCTCTGCAGAGTGGACTGAGCATTCAGTTGCTGCCAGCATCCCAAGGCCTGTGTGGACGGCGCTCCCCCCACATGACGTCAGCCCTGTGCAGCCAGAAGGGGCTGAGCGAAGCCCGCCTGCCAGAGGCTCTCCCTCTGCACTGAAGGAATGCACCGCAAGGCCTGAGACCCTACGGGGTTTGAAGAGATAACAGTTCCCACTCCATGGGAAATGGCGCTGAATTGAAACTCAAAGATCTTTCTAACGGCTCAATAAGAAATCAATTATGGAGGTAAGGAGAGACAATGCAGGAAGTTTAGAAAAAGGTAACCACATCCCAGTGGGAGTTCAGCAGCTTTATAGCTTATTGGTTAAAACCCTGAGTCTTAATTTCAGATTGCATCTTAATGTAACAATCCTTGGCTGCAAAAGCTGGATGAGTATAGAACAACAGGAAAGAATAATGGGGAAAAATCAGCAAGGTGACTCGTGGGACTGATATTTTATTACAGCGCACTTGATCCTAACCCAAAGGTCAAGAAGCAAAAGGATTTTACTCTCTACTTAACCTGGAGCTTCTCCAACCCTTCTTTAATGTTAGATGTCCTGAGGACATGAAGATGATTCAAAAACAAGAGTGAGCTTATTTTGGTGGGGAGTGGCAAACGAAAAGGAAATACACTATTAACAGTCTTAAATACCTACCCTATGAAAAACACCAGGACTGAAAATAAACTTCACATAAATGGAAGATAAACTTTTACAGCCTGTCTTCTCCGGGTGCTGACTTTTGTCTTCCTATCTGGTTTAAGTATAAGACAGGAAACTGAGTGAGATGAACGCTCCACTTTTTAGATAGTAAATGGAACTTTGTAGGTCCTGTGATAAATATAAATAAGCCCTTAAAATGATCTTCAGAAAAGTCAGGTTTTCAACAGGGTCAGACTATGCTGCAGAGTCCCAGGTTTCCAACGTGAAGGGGCTGTCTAGAAGTCCCGCCTGCTCTGCCTGGCTCAGACATAGGCTGAACACGTATCTGTGGGGTGAATGGTAACCCAGCACCCCCTTTCTTCATCCACTCCCCCATATCCCTCCCTCCGTCCACTGAGGGTCCTCATGGCGGCTCCCCACGCCTAGAACTCCACAGCTTGTGTTCTCCACTTTCCATGTAAAAACGCCACTTCCTCCCTGAAGTTGTTCACTTTTCTATAATGCAACCTTGACACTCCTCCCCAAGTGGCAAGATCTTTGTGCCCTCCCCTTGAACGGGGCAGTCTGTGACTCCCTCGAGCTGCAGGAGTGATGGTTGTGACCCTGAGGCTAGAGAACAAAAATGTCACGAACGTCCCCCCGCCCTGCTGAGACTCGGCAGGAACGCCACCTCCAGGCTGAGAGGAGGCCAGATCAGCCCCCACGAGGGAACACATGCAGGGGTCCCGGCCGACAGACCATCTGAGGGGAGGCCCCCCCCAACAGGCAGGGGCCAGGCATGTGAGAGATGATGACACAGCCCCGATGTGTGTCTCCCCAGATGAGGTCCCCAACATCGTGGAACGCTGACAAGTCATCCTCTTGAGCCCAATCTGAATGACCCAAAAGATCCAGGGGTAAAATAAAATGTTTCATATCCAGGTTTTGGACTGGTTCATTATGAAGAGAAACAGGGATTCATCCCTCAATGAACAGGATCACAAATTTGAATATGAGAACCCAAAATGACAGGAGAGTCAGGTTTTTATATACTCCGGGAAGAGGGAGGTGCCAGAAACAGGAGGTGTGATTAAGATCCCAGCAGTCATGGATTACCCGTGGAAACTGGTCCAGTCACTTCTCTGAAGTTCTGACTATATCGACTATAAAATTGGACTAACAGGACCTGAGAAGACCACTGTGAGGATTAAAAGAGAAACCTCAGGAAAGACACTTAAAAAGGTGTGACGTGTGAATAGCATTTACATCTTCATTTCAGACATATGAATCCTGTGATTCTAAAACACCCATTAAGGCCAATCGGAAAAGTAAAAGTGGAGAGAAAGTGGCAGCAGGTGAAAACTTAAATGAGGCCTAACAAATTGTGAAACTGTACTATTTTCCTCCCTTGCGTTGAGTTTCCCTAGAATGTGGATAGATAGCTTCCACAGAGCATAATCTTGGGTAGGTAGGAAAACTAGGAATTCCACTTCTAAATTGTACATACAAAAACATCCTATTTCATAGGTCTTAGGATAGGTCTGGCTTGCAGTATAGCAACTAAAATGTACAGACATTTTTCTGTAAGCGTGTGACGTGCGTTACCTTATTTAGTCCTCATGACAATCCTATTAAATCCTATTAATAGGTTCTAGCATTATCTTGATTTTCTAGGAGAGGAAACTGAAACCCAGGAGGTCCACCATACAGTGATGAAATAGCAAAGCCAGAAGTCAAACACCAGGCATTCTGAAGTGGGGCGATGCTTGCAACCAAGTACTCTAAAGGCCACCCCCAGGCAATCTTCTTGAGGGTTAAATGTGAACTCACATTCAGGTTGCTTCTTATCTAACTATTGGAAACTTAAAAAGTACTTTAAAATAAATCCTGCCACTCTAGCTCCCCTAAAGAAACACAGGGAATGACAGAAAGTTCTTTCATCAGACCCCAGCAAAGAAATGTTTCTGCTCCACGGCTAACTACCCCGGTGCAGGAGATGCGTGCTCCCCGCCCAGAGTCCCGGGACATGCTGGCAGGGAAGGGTGGCGGGTCCCAGCTGAGTGTGCACGGACCACACCGTGTGTCTCAGATCCTCACAAAATTCTGAGCCAGAACTCAACCAGCTGCCAAAATAAGTCACCAAACCCCAGGATTCTCTCCGGCCCTTCTGAAATTCTGAGACCGTAAGCAGAAGTCACAATGAAATAAAGAATGATGGATCCTTACACGGTGAGACGTGACTTGGACAGGGTCTCCTCCGTCCATGCGCCACTGACACCTTCCAGTCCAGGTACTGACTTGGTTTCCCGGTGCTTGAGGAAGTAGGAAGCAGAGTCCCTCCCAGGAGCCAGACCACCTTTCAGTCTAGACGGATGGATCTCAGAGGACTCGGGACCATCTCCAGAACGTGGCTAGAAAGACACATTCCCATTCCCACTCTGGATCCACTGAATCAGAACCTCTGGGTTAAGCCCAGCTATCTGGTTTTAACAAGTCCTCCAGGTGATTCTGAAGTCAACTAAAATCTGACCACCACTGGGCTCAGCAGGGAACCACCGGCCTGAGTCACAGGACCACAAGAGGGATCCAGCTCATCTCGGTCAAGTCCCAGGCCCTGCTCTTGCTCAAGTCTGGGCAGAACTTGAGCCCCCTGAATCACTTCCTATCCAGGGCCTGCTGGATTTGCCAGTTGGGCTGATGGGATGAGCTCAGCCTTCTTGTGAGGGTTCCGACCTTGATCAAGCATTCCATTCATTGAACCAAAACCAGGGGTAACAAAGATATCACCTTATCAGACCCCTCGAGCTCTCAACAGCAGTCAGATCTTTCACATTTTGTCCACCTCGTAATCAACTAGTATGTGTGATATGTCACCCCCCCTGGTCTGTACTCAGTATTGTTAAGTACTTGGGGTACTCAGTATTGCTAAGTATCCCTGTCTGCCCAAGTGCCTCTAGTGAGATGCCTCCTAGCAACAAGCTCCCAAGGGACTGTCCACTGGGCTTGTTCATCTGCTCCATGTTATCACCCCTGAAGTCTACATTTCCTTCTCAGAAAAAGTGGGTTATATGTTTCTGGTCTAGAGAGCCCCAGTTTCTTAGGAACTTGAAGAGTGGACCTAATATACTGAAAGCCCACTGCTGCTGGATACGTTCCTAACATCATGCCTGAGCCCTTACTTGAATAATTAAATTAGAACTTTTTATTTCTATTCCTTCTCACCAGTAGGTTCTTATAACTTAGATTCTCATCCAGCACTACCGCTGGACTGTTTTTCTCCTAATGTCTTATTTCTCTGCTTCCTGCAGCAAATCCAATACATTCTTATCTCCCTTCTGCAATTAAGGAGAAAAAGGATTAAAATAAGAGCCTATGTATTTTCAGAAACTGAAGGAAGCTCGCCAGTGTTTGCCCGGTGCAGAGGTGTAAGTGTTTCCAGTGGCCCTCAGCCAGGTCAACTGCAGAGGTAGATCCTCCTCCCCTGGAAACTTGACATGTTCCACGATCAATGCATAGTGAAATATCCCCAAGGGCATCTATAGATGATACCAAGGGCAACAGAATAGAGAAGAGAGCCACCTGCTAGAAGAAGCACTTCCAGATCTAGTCACTTCCAAAAACACAAAGTCTCTATATGGTCAGAAGAAACTTTTACAACAATTTGGTTCCCAAATTGCTCTTTGCAATTCATAGCTGCATCATTCTCGCACTCCTGTCCAAGGGGTCCCACCAGCTGAAATACAGTTTGTGAACCTTGGGAACAGATGACATGTAAGAACAGCAACAGCCAGAATAGCCCACAGGATTCTAAAGTGGTTCAGCAAAAGTTGCCAAACACTTGAGAGGTGCTTGTTCTGGTGAGGAGGTCAGCCAAGGCCAGGAGTGGCCAAGCCCAGAGAAGAAATGCTGGGACTCCAGGGGATCAAGGCAGCTGCTTTGGAACAAGGTAAAATCACTGACCAACCCCACTTGAAGGGAACTGGCTTCTCACATTCACATGATCCTCAGATAGTTTAAAACGTCTTGCTGGTATGACTCAATGATATTGACTCTCAAACTAGTTCTAAATATTACCAGCATTCTGTCATGAACATAAGTGGGAGAACAAATTAATACGGCTTCATTCTCAGTCACTTTTTGCCCACTGGAATCTACAATCTGTTAGCCTAGCATTTCTCAGCATTTCCCATACACAAAGGACACACCTCAGGACCTTTACATGTGCTGCTTTCTCTCCCTGGAATGTCTTCCCTTCCCTTAATTCTACCCTCAACTCCTCATCAATTTAGAAAACTCCAACCCATCTTCTGTGGTCCAACTTCTCTCTCAGATGTACCTTATCAGACAACTATTTCCTTCTGAATCTCTCAGTACTTCCTACCTATGTGTAGTATGGCACCAATTTATAATATAGCTGTGTATTTGTATCCATCTTTGTACTAAATGTTGTCTTGCACCCATAATGTCTTATTTATCTTGTATCCCAAGGTCCAGAACAGTATCTACTATAGAATATCAGGATTTCATTCACATTAACCAAGTAAACCAAGAAGGTGATAATTTTGGCAATATCAAAGTGAAGAGTCAGTTGATTCATAGTCTAATCAATGTTAGTTGCAAACTCTACCAAAACCATCAAGACAATCACAAGATTTTCAAGCAGTAAGATACTCAGACAGCATCTGGTTCAAGCTCCCTCTTAGGGCTGGAGACAGGGATCCTCAGGCTCATGCTTGGGTTTATCTGGTGATGAGAAACTCACTACCTCATGAGACAGTCAACTCCAAAGAGCAAGCTGCATCAGCCATAAGCTACATTGATGAACACATAGAACTCATCCAGTCCCAATCTCTTCTCTGTGACCAAGCTTTGCTGAGGACTCTGGTCAATCCATCTCAGCACTTATCTCACCAAAGTGGTGCTAAAGTATGTAAGTCAAATAAGCGTGCTGAAAATAAACAGATTCCTAGTGTTGAGTATGCTTAAAAAATGTGTGGCGTTATACCAATGTCAGTTTCCTAGTTTCAATAACGTACTGTGCGTACCTAAGATGTTATTACTGGGTAAGAAGTACATGAGGACTTTCTATAGCATTTTTGCAACTTCTCATGAGCATTTCTGCAACTTCTCATGAGTCTTAAACTATTTCAAAATAAAAGGTGATTTAAAATAGATATAACCCCATGTTGTGTGTTTCCATAGGAAAGGAAACTGGGGAACCCTGGAGGCAAGAAATGTGAATGTGGAGGTGGAAGGCATAGTCCAGCTTGGTTCTGGCTCACCTATGGCTCACCCCTGGAGAACCACTGACTCTCAGGTCAGCAATTACACCAGACAGCTCTTCAGAAGCCCGAGATGCAGCCTATTTTGTTCAAGTCCTTTAACTTCACTTATGCCTCGACTCCTAACACCCATTTCTACTCCTCTCTAGAGTTGGTGTTTTGGAATATCATTAATCCCGTGGGTTTCTTTTAGCCCCTTTCTGCTCATTAAGTCTGGGTGGGAATGGGTGTGGGGAGAGCCAGACCCTGGGAATTTTGTTTGGGCTTTAAGGCCCTTCAGCCAAAGCATGAGGCCTCAGGACAGTGTAGTGTTTTACTTGCAAGCATTCAACAGATGCCTGTTGCAGTAAAGGCACAAGTATGTCCATCTTGGAGATGTGTCATGATTTTTTAAAGATACCCATTTATCCAGTGGCTGCTTTCTCTGGTCATAAATCAGTAATAATTTAATGATGGGGAGGAGGAAAGGGGATTACATTTTCTTCCATTAAGACCATCAATCAAGCAAGCCCGTTAAAAGTCCAGCTAAATTTAGCATGATGGGGGCTTTCAGAAAGTCCCTCACAGTGTAAGAGGCCACTAAAAATAAAACAAAACCATTAAGTGACCACAGACCAACGGAAGTTGACAAGTGGTATGGACCTTAGACTGGAACTGGGGTCTGCCCTACCTTTCGACAGCTCTTACAGAAGAGAAGAACCTGAAGAAACATCTCTAGATGTGACTTATCAGGAGGGTCTTCCCATATTAAGATGTGAAGATAAAGGGCAAAGCGCACAGGAAGGTGTAAAATCAAATTATTTAGAGCAAATGCATCTACATGGCAGCAATCTCTCTTAAACCTCAGAAGAAAAGAGTGCGGCATGGCCAAGTACATTTGGGGGAAGACCCCAAATGTACCCCCTTGTATACACCATTTCCCCCTTGTATACACCGGCTTCTAAACATCTAGAAGTCCCTGCGATAGAGACATTTATCCCATTAAATGCAGTATGCTCCAAAATTTATCTGAATACAGACCTTTGTTTTGTATTTGATATAAAACCTGTTGCTATCCAATGAAAGAACTATTCTGGGGAAATTGTGGTATAAAGGATAATATTCCTTGTGTTGTCAGCATGATTAAAACAGGGACCTGGGCATCATCAAATACTATTCCATGAAAATGCCAGTAGGTGGTGGGAATGCAAACTGGTCCAACCACTGTGGAATGCCATATGGCGTTTCCTCAGATTAATAAACGTGGAGCTACCATACGACCCAGCAATACCACTTTTGGGAATTTACCCAAAGGACAAAAAAACACTAATCCAAAAGGATACATGCACCCGTATGTTTATTGCAGCACTATTTACAATAGTGAAGATATGGAAACAATCCAGATGCCTAAAAATAGATGACTGGTTCAAGAAGATGTGGTACATATACAAAATGGAATACTATTCAGCATTCAAAAAAGACAAACACACGCAATTCACAGCAACATGGATGGAACTAGAAGGGATCATGCTCAGTGAAATAAGGCAAAAGGAAAAAGAAAAATATCGAATGGTCTCACTTATAACAGGAATATAGGGGAACCAAATACAAGAGCGTCAACCAGCGAGAGAGGGGGGAGGATTGGGGCTCAGAACAGGGGAGAGGGGAGCACAGGGGACTGTGGTGACGGTTCATGGGTGAATTGGTTGTGGGAAACCTACGGGGAATATACAGTAATGTAAAAGACACAAATGAAAAAAAATTTTTAAAAAAGAAAAAAGAAAAAAATGCCAGCAGGGACTGTCAGAGCAAATGTGGACAGCAGAGCAAGGCAGGGTCTGCTGTCAAGAGTGGACAGAGCTTGAGGGCAGCACTATGACCAAAACCGACATCCAGACAGAACGTAAACGGCTGTAACATTGACCCAGCAAAGTCAGGGGTAGGAATTCACCTTCCATAAAATGGTGCCCACAGGCATTCACTCAGCATGATAGCCATGGGGGAAATGAGGACAAGCTGAAATGTTCGATGACAGGGGCTGAGCGCACAAGGTACGTCACATCCACATGGGGGAGTGGGAGTCTCTACCCACAACCCCTCGCTCTGAGTTAAGCAAAGTGAGGCTGAGCTTCCCCTGTACCACAATCCCCTGGAAGGGCGGGTTGAAGGCTGCACTGCTCCAAGCCAAGATTTAGTTAGATTATTCCAAATTGGAGGAGAGGGGTTGCTCCTGACCCTCTCTAAAGCCAAACCTCATACGCGGGAGTCCTCAGGCGGCTGTTTTTCATGATGAGAAGAGGCGACCTGATCTGGCAGACAGTCATCTACTTATCACTATTAAGCAGAACATTTTATTCACATCTGTTCTAGAATGTCTTGGCCAACAACACACCCACAAATTAACACAAAATGAATCACCAACCTAAATGTAAAAGCTATCACTGCAAACTTCTAGTAGGATATCTTGGGCATATGTTGATCTTGGACATAGTCCAATTTCTTCTAACATCCAGTGAACATTTATTGAGCAATTAGTTAATGTCAATTACTCCACTTGGTGCTGGGGATATGGAGAGAAATGAGACTGTCCTTCATGCCAAATGTCTTATAATCATGTAGGAGCTCTTTATGACTCTATCCTTATTAAAATTAAACCAAACCTCTTTGAATCCATGTATGCTTCTCGCTGGCACTGCCCTGGTTGTAACTGAAGTTTATGGAACTTTTTGGCTCATTAATTAACCAGCTAAGGATACATCTGCTATCTGCTAACATTTCTCTTACCGAGTGAATAGACAAAGGACATCCAGCCCCAGTTAGTGTAGGATGAAAGAGGAGCAAATGTCAGACTCAGGAAAGCCCCAAGGGCCCATCCATCTCTTTAATCCAGACCAACACATGACTGCCGATGTGGCGGAAGAATAGAGCCAGCTGCGCTTTCAGATGACAGGCCTCTACCAAGCAGTGCGAGGGACCTGGCTAACGGGAAGGAGTGACACATCCATCTGCCCTCCTTGTGACAGGCCTCTTCCTGCACCACTGTAGATAAGGGGCAAACTGATTTTAGTTTCTTCTCCTTTATTTTCCCTGACCTTTGTAGGATGTGGGGAGAAAAATGGCCAGAAGGTCAAACACAGAGAAAGGAAGGAATAAAAATAATTCACCAATGGAATAACAAACTGGAGACACAAAGGAACGGAGCCCTGGAGGAAACAGGAAGTGGGTGTTGGTGGGGTAGGCCCCCTGGATACCTGTAGCTGTGGAGGCACAACTGAGCAGGCTTGTGTGTACGCAAAGGTGAACTCTGGTTCAGCATAAGGAAGGACTTCGGGTTCTCTGCACCACCCAGCAATGGATGTGCCACCCAGCTCTGTGGAGTCCTCTCTGACCAAGTAGGCAGAGCAGAGAGGCCTGCAGTGGCCTCTGTGCCCCGTCCATGGCCTTCTCGTCAAAAATCAAAGGAACCTACCAGCTGAACAGCTGCAGACCAAGTTGCTGAAGGAAGGAGGCAATTCCCAGGCCTCCCATACAGGTGGAGAGTGTTATTTGTGGCACAAAGGACATGCTTATGCCCTGACCTCAACACAGGAAGCACCTAACCAGGAATGTGCTCGCTTTCTCATCCACCGCTCATGGCCTCCAAGCCTCTGAGCATTAAAGGACTGACAAATGATCTCTGGAAGGTCTGTGTGTGTTCCAAGGGTGAGTAGCATAGACCTAGAAGCATGGGCCTCGCCTGCCCCTAAGGACTTATTTACCCACTTACTCAGCCACGCTCTCCCCAGCATGTCCCCAGGAGGCCCTACAATGTGACCAGCAGGTAAGTGGAAAGTCTGACAGCATAGGGGCACCAGCAGGCTATGCTGACTGATACACTACATGAAAGCTAGGGTGCTCACAGGGGTGGCAGTCACCAGCAAGGCATTCTGAAATTCAGAAAATATTCTGCAGGCTCATCAGCATGTTCATGGACACCTGGGCTCCAAGATCTCCAGTTAGGAAATTCAGAGCCATGTTTCCTAACCTAAGAATGAAGGCAACCTTTATAAAATTAAAATGTATCTCAGACTCTGAGATGGGGGAAGCTGGACTTTCACTATTTGAAAAGTATTTGCATATTATGAACTGGTCCAACCACTATGGAAAGCTCTGTGGAAGTTCCTCAAACTACTAAAAATGGAGCTACCATATGACCCAGCAATTCCACTCCTAGGAATGTACCCAAAGGACACAAAAACATTAATTCAAAAGGATACTTGGACCACTATGTTTATTGCAGCACTATTTTATAATAGGTAAGATATGGAAACAACCCAAATGCCCAAAAATAGATGACTGGATCAAGAAGATGCGGTATATACATACAATGGAATACTATTTAGCAATCAAAAAAGATAAACTCATGCCATTCTCAGCAACATGGATGGAGCTAGGAGGGATTATGCTCAGTGAAATGAGCCAGAAGGAAAAAAAAATATATCGGATGGTTTCACTTATAGGAAGAATGTAGGGAAACCAAATAAGGGGTCAGGGAAAAAAAATAAATGAAAAAACAAAATTAACAGGTAACTATCAATCATAATCACTCTGCAGGGGAGGAGAAAGGAGAGGAATCAAAACAGAGGAGGAAAGAGCACAAGGAACTATGGTGATGGTGCATGGGTGAATTGGTGGTGGGAATTTTATAGGGACTACACATGAGAGGAGAAAGCAAACACTGTACAAAAATGAACAATTACATGAAATATAAATATTTTTTTAAAGTTAAACACACACTTTCCATAATAGCAGTCATTCTATCCCTCAGTATTTACACAAGAGAAATGAAAGCACATATCCATCAAAGACTTGTCCATAAACCTTCATAGCAACTTATGGAAACAACCAACTGGAAACAACCCAAATGCGCACCAAGTGAACCAGTAAACAAATTGTCAATATCCGATGAAATACTACTCTGCAATCAAAAGGAATGGGCTAACGACAGAACATGAGAGCAAGGGACAAATCTCAAAAATACACTGAGTGAGAAATCAAAGGAAGAATACATACTGAATGATTCTATTTATTTATATAAATTCTAGAAAGTGCAAAATACTGTGACAGAAAGCAGACTCACGGTTGCCTGGGAGCAGATGTTAGGCAGTGGATAGTAAAGGGGTGTGAGGAAACATTTGAGAGTGATGAAGAGGTTCATTTTTTTAAAATTGTGATTAAGGTTTCAAATTAAACACAATAAATACAAAAAAAGAGTATTTGCACATACGAATTCACATCTACTAAGGTTCTGCAGTAATCCCAGGATCCCACAAGTGATTGGGAGGTTTGATTTCAGATCTGCATTGTCCAACAGGGTGGCCACTGCCCACCTCTATGTGCCTAATGAGCAATAAAATGTGGGTACAGAAAACTGATTCTAAGACCCAGCACAAAAAATAAAGTACAGGCTGATTACATGTTGAATGAGAAATATTTTGGAAATAGTGTTAGATAATGTGTTATTAAAATTAACCTTACCTGTTTCTCCTAACTTTTCAATGCAGCCACTATAAAATTTATATTTCTCTATATGACCTGCATAACATTTCTATCACACAACACTGCTCTGGAGTTTCCACTGTGGGGACAACTCCTTATCCTGGGTAGAAGGAAGGAAGGCATCCCTGCCTTGGGATCGAGGTGTGGTGCCCCTCCTCTAAATCACCTCCCTGGCCTCAGGCCAAGAGGCATCGCACTGCACCCTGAGCCGACTTTCTACACAAGACAATTGTTCTGTATGGTTTTCTTAAAGGTCATACAGCTCGAACCATTTCCTGAAATTGTTTGGGTCCCTCCCTCATTCACCCAAGGCAGGTTCAACAGTCTGGGAAGGCATCTGGGATGGAGCACACACCACTCCAAAATCACCGGCTGGTGGGTCTGGTACTGAGCACACAGAAAGCAAAATCACCAGGGCTAAAAAGAGACTGTGAGGACACCTGCCTGGAAATTCCAGCTCAGGGAATTTACAGAAGGCCCTTAGATACAATGCGTTTGCATATTTTACACTGTGTGGAGCTTAGCACTTTATAATCATGGTCTCATTTTACCCTTACACCAACAACCTTACATCCAGCCCCTGCCTTGTCCCTGTTTTATGTTTATACCAAGGCAAGAGATGATCCAGCAATTCCTTATTTTTTTAAATAAATGACTCCAGAACGGTATGATGCGTGTGTTCATACAATGCATCTACCAAATGCATTCCAGGTTCAGAAAACTTTGATTCATTACATCAGAACAAAACCTCTCCTTTGAAATTCAGTAAATTAACTCTTTACAAAGCCTTTGAAGTAGACAGTAAGGAAGAAATGACACTTGAACCTCATTGTTTGACAGCATTTGGGGGTTTTATTCTTTAGAAAGCATGGTCCAGAGTGATGGTGCCAAATGTCATAAGCTCCTTGCCCTAAAAGAACTAATAATCTAAGAGAGGAGAGAAATGCAAGGACCTAAGTGTTACAGGCTGAATTGTGCTCCCCCAAAAAACGTGTGTTGGATCCCAAGCCCTTGGTACCTCAGAACGTGACTGCATTTAGAGATAGGGTAATGAGGAGGTAGGAGAGTTAACACGGAGTCCTCAGTGCGGGCCCTAGTCCTGAATGCTGGTGTCAGGACCCCTGACAGCGTCTGCAAGTAGAGGAGAGAGGCCTGGGGTGAGCCCGAACGTGACAACACCTTCATCCTGACTTGTAGCCTCCACAGCTGTGAGAAATGGATTTCTGTGGTTTAAACCAACCGCTCTGTAGTACTTCGCCATAATGCCCCTGAGTAACACAGTAACACGGGGGGAGGACAGTCCACAGTCCACCCGGGGAATGAAAGAAGCTGGGGAGGACAGGGGTGGGGGAGGCAGAAGAATAGGGGTAGTGGGCAGTCATCCTGGAGAGGAAGTCTCAAAGCTGATTGGACAGGGAAGGAGGTTTCAAAGGTGGAGGTGGTGGGTAGGAAGCACACAAGCAAAAGCAAGACGTCTAGCAGGCACCGGACATGCTGACTTGCCAGGTCATTGCACAGACAGCAGATGCTGCAACAGCCAAAAGTGTCCCCAAGAACAGAACTGTGTCTCATTGGCCTCCACCTCCCCTGGGCTCGGTACAGTGTCGAGCACACAGTGGGTGTCCGCTAAATGGAACGGTGTACATAACGCGCCATCTAAGCCGGAGTGCACTGAAAGTGAAAGATGCCACTGTTAACGACTATGCTGGGACAAAAGGCATAAACCAGGACAGTCAGGGACACACCTGGACAACAGTCACTGTATCAGAAGTGAACTGAAAATGCAGAAGCCTTGGGTGAGGGGCCAAGTGCAGAACCAGCCAAGTGAGACAGTGCCCCATGCAGGTAGAAAATCTGAGTGTGTTAAGGCAGATGTTCTGAAGCGCTTTTCATCTTCGTTTCCCTGCACCCAGCAGAGCCTGGCAGGCGATACCTTCTGGGGGACTGAATGTATGAACCAGACTTCTATCTAGTTTCTCAAAAAAAAAAAAGACTAAATGACAGTTAACTTTTAAAATGGTTGGGGCCAATAACAGGTGGAAGAGCAACACAAAGGAAAAAGAACCTCCATTCTCCCAGGCCTCCTCTGTGCCCAGTAACCCACACCTGACTTTTTCCTGCTAAGGGCGCATGAGCTATGGACATACCTGCGCTATGGACACACATGGCAGAGGCACCTGGGAGGCATGTTCTCCGAACATGGGAAATCAAGCACTGACTCACCTAGAACAGAGGCCTTAGATTGACTTGTTAATAATTCCACTAGTAATCATTTCTCGTGGGCCAAGGTGTTAAAATCAAATAATTTGTTCAAGGTCACAGAACCATTCAGTTATAAGATGGGATCAAACCTAAGACTTTGCTACTAGCCAAGTTGTTAAGTCTTAGGTAAATTAAATGCTCTTAGATTCAACTCTACAATGGAATTTTATTTTAATTTATACCATTAGTAATTATGTCATTGGGTTCTTATAAGGTCTAAGTGTGCACATTAAACTCTTAGCCCATAATCAATGTTCGACAAAAGCTATGATCGCTGTGATTGCTACTGATTTTCTTTTTATTTACACAGCCCCCAAACATTTACAAGCAGCAAATTTCTGCCTCCCTTTTCACACAAGACTCCTGGGAATCATATGGATAGATTTTTTTCTGGAGTCCACCATTATTCTAATGCTGATGATGTAGGGTCAGGTCTATTTTGTGAGAACACTCCAAAAGTCCCCTATAGACAGCTGCTCAGGAGTAGCTTTCTTCAGTATAGGGGCTCCCTTGTCTGTAAATGACAGAACACTTTCCTGCCACCCATAGGCACTAAATCAGGAAATTCAGCATCCTCAAAAACAGGCTGCCCAGGAGGCTGGCACCCCACTGTAACCTGCCAGGGAAGAAAATGCACGGGGCCACCGTTTCCTCACAAAAGCAGGAAGAACCCACGTCATCTCTAAGTTTGTTTCACTCTGCTCATCCCCCAAGAGAGCAAACTCAAGAAAAGGAGAAGGAAAAAAGGCCATTTAAAATGTATTCTGCTTAACAAGTGGTTTTACTTCAAGAAGTCCCTGATCTTTGGGGAAGAGAAATAGATTTCCGACATGTTGTCTCCACCTGTGAAGGTCAACAGCACCACTGAAAAGGCCCTGCTCAGTAAAGGCCCTGCTCAGTAAGCTGATCACCTGCAGCACCATTGTCCAGCAGCAGGTAACTGTGAAAGCTGCAACCAATACCAGACTTCCCATAAGGGGCGCACCCTCAATTACCAAGCATCAGCTCGGGGGGGGGGGGGTCACACAATGTCACCAAAAAACCAGAGGTTGCTACTGAAGCTATAGCTCCAGGTCACTGACCTGACCTCTCCTGGCATCACTGTGAGCAGAGAGGCCCTCGGCCTGCATGACCAGCCGCTGATGGTCTTCGTCCTTCGGCTTACATGTCACTCTTGATGCCTGTGTCTTTCAGCTTCCTGGGCCACAGAGGGTGGTCCATGGACCAGCAGCACCGGCATCATAGGGGAGCTCATTAGAAATTCATCCCAGACCTGCTGCATGAGGATGTACATTTAACGAGGGTCCCAGGTAACGTGCGCATGTTAATTCCTGGCTGGAGGAGCCTTGTAAACCCGCTGATGAAGATAACTGGGCAGCCGACTAGCTCTGATCCGCATGGAGATAATGTCAGCTGGGAGAGCTGTGTTACCATTTGCCCTCTTCTCTTTCCACATATATTTCATGTTTGCTCCATACTTTTTATTTTCTTTTCACCATCTGCTTCTAATCACAAAAAAAAAAAAAATCCCCCAAGCACCTATGAAATGAGTCTTGACCCATTCCAAACACAGAGGCAGCTAGGTGAAAGATTTACAGGGCAGAGAAGGGAAAGGGGCCAATGTTTACTGGATCTCTACTATGAAGTTGGTATTCTTCCCATTTTCAATTGAGGAAACTGAAGCTCAGCAGTAAGTAAAGCAACATAGCTAAGACTATGTGTCTGACCACAGACAGACTTCCCAGCTCAGCCCATGCCATTCTAAGCAGAAAAAGTGCTTTAATTCCTGTGCTTAGCAAATGCTAAGTTGAAAAATTCTCTCTCCACCTGATGGAGATTCCACAGTACGGTGGCTCTGGGCAGGAGTAGGGTGAGTCTGTACTGTGTCTCAAACCTTAAATGTCCTTCCCTTTGATCCAGCAATTCCATTCTCATCCCCCTCCGCTGCCACCTTTCACACAGTCTTGCACCAAAGAGAAGAATATAGAAAATACCACACGCAAGATTGTCTGGATTAGATGTGTGTGTGTGCGGGCACGTGTGTGTGTGCGTGTACACTCTCCAAAATAACCTTCAAAAGTTTCCAGTTACCCCAAGGACATTAAAGCTCTAAATAAGAACCTAGACCACATGGGATTAACGGATATCTATCGATCACTTCACCCCCGAAAAATTGAATACACATTTTTGCAAGTGCGCACAGAACATACTCCAGGATCGATCACATATTAGGCCACAAAACAAACCTCAACAGATACACTAAGATCAAAATCGTACCAGCCTTCTTCTCCAATCATAAAGGAGTCAAACCGGAAATAAATCATAGAAAGGACAAAAGAAACCTCCTTACCTCATGGAGACTGAAACCCACATTACTGGAAAACCAATGGATCAATGAAGAGATCAAAGGAGAAATTAAAAAATATCTAGAACTGAATGACAACGAGGACACAACTTTGGAGAACATCTGGGACACAGCAAAAGCAGTAATAAGAGGAAAATATACAGCATTACAAGCTCACATCAAGAAACAAGAAACAACCCAAAGAAACAATTTAATCTCACATCTCAAAGAACTAGAAAATGAACAACAAAAAACCCCAAAAGACAGTTTAAAAAAGGAAGTAATAAAAATCAAATCAGAAATAAATGAAATGGAAATTTTAAAAAATCCAGAAGATTAACGAAACCAAAAGCTGGTTCTTTGAAAAAATAAACAAAATAGACAAACTACTAGTAGGCTTACAAAGAAAAAACGAGAGAAAACACAAATAAATAGGATCATAAATGAAAAAGGAGAAATCACAACGGACACAGCAAAAATTAAAAAAATAATCAGAGATTACTATAAACAGCTATACGGAAACAAGTATAACAACCTAGAGGATATGGACAAATTCCTAAAACTATACAATCACCCAAAACTAGACAAAGAAG